>WTSP01016096.1:21931-37474 GCA_025331215.1 Actenoides lindsayi
AATTATAAAGAAGACAAGAAAATATTTCAACAGAGATCCCTTATTTGGAGCAGAGAGGTGTCTACTAATTGATTAAATATTCTGCTGTCTAATAAATCAAATTCCCAACAAATACAAAAGCTAGTGTTGTCCAAAAGAGTGCTTGATCCTGTGCATATATAATTGTAAGTGGTCAGAAGAGTGCTGAAACTTTTTTCTCTGGTGAGGATTCCAACCTTACTTCCACCACAGAAGTAAATGAAAATATTCTTTTTGACTACTGTAGTAAGAAAACTGGGACTTGGGATCTAGGGCTTGCATGAATATGCTGTGTGCTAAGGAAATGAATGTTAGGAGACTGGCTGCAGCTGATGGCCAACAAAGAGAAATTCATGTCTGCGGATGGAAGTATGACAGTTGGCAGCAGACTCTAACAGAAATAGTTTTCCCTCTGGAATTTGATAACTGTTAATTCTTCATATACTTGGCTTCTGCCAATGAATACAGTACTTTTCACTGATAAGAAATTCATATTGTTAAACTCCACATGAACTCAAAAAATATTAAGGTATAAATGCTTACCAGCAAATATGAACATCAAATGACAGAGAAAATTTAATAATTGAGCTTAATAAAATAAACTTGTTTTTGGAATCTTGCTTTATATGTTTCTGAAAGAACAATCACTCTTATGAAACTAAGTCAAGAATGAAATGTAGTATATGGCTAATTGGGAAAGGATCGATGGATTTAGCAAAGCCATAGGAGTCCTTCTAAAGAAACAGCAGTTTAAAGCAGTGTTGATTTAACAGTGTGCCCTGTTTATCTTCCTTTGTGCCTTATAAAGGACTGAATATCTAATATAATGTTATGGTACAGGTTGTGGAGGTATGGTTGGCAAACCAATCTCTTGTGTGAGGCATGAAATGAATGCTGACAAAACCATGAGATACCTCCTTTACACAACTGTGTCTCCATTTCTTATGACAAAAATGATCTGTAGCATAAGAACACATGAATAATATTATTTGTGTGTCCCTTTCTCTATCAGGCTATCTGAACAAATCTATTATGATTCAATTAGCTCCAGCCTATCCTCACTCCCCATGAAGGAGAAAAGGACAGAGAAATGGCAGCATCTCCAGTCTTCTCCTCCAAAGCAAGGCTCATTCTTGTGAGCACAGACCACAGGCACAAGTGAGGAAGATGAAGTAAGGAAAGAAAGAAAAAGGAAGGTAAGTATCACAGAAATGTAGTAGAGAAAACAGGGAATTGGTATGGCATGCACTGTAAACCACAGGTATTCAGTTATGCAGATTGAAATAAAGGCAGACAATGAGCAAGAAGGGACAAAAACCTTGGAGATGTAAGTACAGGAGAACATTGTTGTGTATGGGGCTGGCAAAGAAGGCAACAGAGCCAGGAGCAAGTATAAAGGCAAAATGAGCTGGAGACATTTGCTTGTCAAATTTAGAGTTCTAGCTGCAAATTATGGAGGTGTTCCTAAAAGATGCCTCCAGTATTTTACAGCATGGAAAGCAATCGGTACATGTTGGGCTGCTATTCTTCCTTCAGCTAGCATAAAGTTCAACACACTATCTGCAACAAAACATGCTTGGACATGCCTGTGAATCAACTCCGGTTTTCTGATAAGGGTGGCTTCATCTGTTCTGTGCCAAGGCTGTGGATGATGCTGTCTTCATGTTGGTACCTCAAAAGGTCCAGCACAAACTTTAGGCCAGTGAAGATGAAACTCTTATCACATTGCATCACGTAGCACATAACACTTTGCCTTCCTTAGCCAAACCATCATATGCTCTGAGAAATGTCTCATGACTCTCCTGGTTTTGTACTTACAGTAGTGTAAGCAGAGCTACAGTCACTGCCATATTCATGCTAAGAGCTTCCATTCTCCATGGGCACTTTGGGTTATTTGACTTTCTTTATAGATGGCCTGTGCTGTTTACATGGCACGCACAATTGATCAGTATTGTAATATATGAAAACGCCTACTCTTTTCACTTGTCCTGGACTTCAGTGAAGCAGCAAGTTGCAACTTTTATGACTCCTCTTCTCTTGTTGGTGAGTCAGTTTGGCAGTCCTTTTCTTTTTTTTTTTTTCCTAGCAGTGCATTGATGAAACAGGTGGCAAATACCAGGAAAGTGTCTGAAAAATGTGATCCCAATGAAATCTTCTTTCCTGAAACATCTCATAGTATCTGTTGACTATAAAATTTAATCAGATGATCAAGAAGAGATGGCAAACTTTGCATTTGACATGATTTCTCCTTGTATTTTCCTTCTAATTATTTCCATATGTCTCTTATCTAAAAAAAAAAAAAAAAAAAAGTGTTTCTCATCTGCTTTTTTGGCCTGAATAATTCTGATATTCTTGAATAAGGGTGAGATAGCTTTAGCCAAAATCTTTCTTGTGACAATGCAGCACTGGAGAGCACTTCATTTAGCTGTGAAATGGGAATGCTGGGGAGAAGTTAGAACTGGTTTGGGGATAGGTGGGCACATTTTCTTTTTATGAACATGAAATCCAATAAAATAGAATATACTTGATTTCAGAACCTTTCAGTATACCCTGGTGTGTTATCCCCGAGTGCTGCGGAGTTTCTACTTTTCTCTTTTTCTCTGGCAAGTATCTAATCACAGAATTTCTGAATAGTAACAACTTCTGCATGTTCTACACAACAAGAATAGGTTACCACTGGCAACTGTCTTATAGCTGCTTCAGACTTCAGTCTTCTGCAGGGTCAAAACATCTGCTATGCATTTATGGAATTCCTACTAATATATTAAAAAGAGTGGATTTATTATGTGAGTGTCGAATTGTGGATATTTTTCCACGTGCTGAAATTGGTCAGTAGGTTATCCTGAAAAAGCTATATATAGTTATTTCTCTATTTTCACATATAACAGCATGCTCAGTGCTGCTATTTTGGTAACTCAGCCCAAACCAGACTACACAGAAAACAATGGAAAAACTCCCCTTGTTTGCAGGACTGGGCCTCAAGGCCTATTGAAGTCCCAATGAAACCATGTGCAAGGAAATGTACTTTTGTGCATGTTTCTAGAACCAGAATACCAGCTGATAGGAAAGGCTTTAAGGAAACACATGCAGGTCTTAGAAATGTTTTTTAGGGAGAATAAGCTTACTTCAAGAGAGTATTTATAATTAAAAAAGTTACAGAGTTCTAGGCTAGACTCTCTGGTCAGACCTAAAGCTGGGCACATAAGAGCTGCCTGATAATTCAGGATCTCAGCTGAAGTGAATAGCCTACATCTTCTTTCAAGCCCCTTGGATGCATTTTGTATGAAGTACCTTGCTGTTTCCCATGGCAGGAGCAGAAGCTCTCTCTGCAGCAATATTTGAGGGTCAGTTTTGATTCAGGTGAATGAGGAGAAAGCAACCAAACTCCCATTTCCCCCACCCCAAGAATGTGCCATGAGCGAGTGGCTTCTGTCTGTTTTGACAGAGCATCCTCTTCCCACTGGCTCGTCATTAAAGTCTGGGCTCTTTTTGCCTCTTAAAAAATGTCTGTGGGCTGGGAAAATAACTTCCCATCCGTGCTCTAGTCATAACCCTTAGTGCAAACAGCAAGGGCTGGTAATCCAGTTTGCTTGTGCCTCTACTGTTATGATCTTTATTTGCCTAGTGGGTGGGTGGTGATGACATTTCCCTACAGGAAAATACTAACTGCATAACCTTTTCCCTCTCTCGGCTCATCATCGTCAATGCTGTCAGATGTCAAGTGCCCAGGTTTGAAGTCAGCAGATACTCCTCCTATCTGGCACACAGCACTGCTGGCAACACCCTGGTGATCCTAGCCTCCTGAGTGCCACTCTTTGTGTGACTGCAAGCTATCTTTGACAAAGAGAATGTTTTTCATGAATGACTAAGGAAATCCTTGGTCAAGATAAACAGCTTCACCCCTGCTTGCCTGATGCCAGGAATCTTTAAATAGAGGCTCTGTAGTAGTAGTTTTATTTATTTATGTATTTATGTATTTATTTATTTATTTATTTTTATTACTTCACATTGGAGTTCAGTCCTGACCTCTATGCCAGAAAATCTAAGCTGTGTTGGAACTACTGAAAGGCCAGAGACCTTGCTACAAGTTCAGGTTTTTCAAAGCCCTGAAAGCATGTATTATCATTTACATCTCATACTTATTTGAGAGAGAGCAGCTCTGTTGATACTTTCCTGCCTCTGGTAAGACCATCTTTCCTCAGTGACACATTTTCTGAAAAACACTTTTCACACACTTTGTTTCTATCAAATCTTTATCAACTCCACCCCTGCTCACTAGTACACAGAGAGTCTCATGAAAACGAGGCCTGTTGTCATTAAGAAGGCAGTTACATTCTAGCCTTGTACATTTGCAGGAGAAGAGATGAAGAGCCAAACAAAGCACTGACTTTTATTCTTAAAAAGCCAAACCAGATGAAGCCCATTTCTGAACTTTAGAGCCTGGCTCATGAATACTATCAATATTATCATCAAGTGCTAATGTAATTGAAGAGATTGAAATGCAGCTTTGCTGACCAGCCTGGGTTTTTTGGTGTATGCAGAAGCTTATAAAACCTGCTGAAAGAACAACCATCTTAATTATATCAGAACATGTGGTGTCCAGCAATACTTTGGGGCAGTTTTCTGTTAAAATTCAATATTTTTCAGCAAACTTGGAAAAGGCAAGAAATGTATAGAATAAGCCCTTTTTCTTGTTACTTTGAATACTGTTACCTGGGGTAGTAATTTGTATGTGGAATTAATTGTGAGTGACTCCTTGATAATATCAGTAAGCAAAGGTTGTGTTAAAAACATTCTGGTGCTCACAACAATGACATAGAGGCAAGTTAACGTGAAAATGTAGTAGTGGTGGCAAACAGGTACTGGACTGAGTTGTACATTTCTTCTGGTCATGTTGAGGGTGCAGCTTGCCCCATTGTGGCTGTGAGAAGACAGTAGGACCTGAAAACAGAAGAGAATCTAACAGTGAGAGTGAGATGAGGAGACAAGATGGGGAGACAAGATGGGGAGACAAGACAAGAGCATGAAATACAGGAAGGGGAAAAGACTTACATGCTGGTTAGGAGGTTGTGAGGGGAAGAGAAGGGGAAATGGGTGCAAGGGCTGGAATGACAGGAGTCAAGCAGCTAGTGATAAAGGGAGCAGCTATGAAAAAAGAAGTGTGATAAGAAGAAGAAAGAGAGCTAGGGACAAAACACTGAAGCATTGAAGAGGAGGAAACTGGATCATATTATCTCTAAAATATATAGCTAGGAAATCAGTTCATGAGGAGTCCTCAGCTTTTTTCTTCCTAAGTTAGTTACTATTAACAGATGTTGCATAATGTTGCACAATGCCCAGATGTATTTGTTTTCCTCCATCCTATTCCTGGCATAAAGTGTTTACTACATTGTGTGAGAAAAAACTGCTTTGCTGTCAGCAGATGCCAGAATAGAGTACTAGAAATGTTTCCCCAGGAGAGGACTGGGGATGCTGTCTTCTCACCTGCATTGGTCTGTGATCTCTGTAAATACTGGAACCAGGTACTTCTGGGGTACTATCTCAATGTCTTGGTTAGGATTTTCATCTACAGATATATTTTCCAACACAAAGCTGGTCCTGTTGTTACAGATCATGCTAGTCATCACAGTATTGCTTGTAGGTGTCCCATTTTTCAGAGACATTTTCAGCTCTCCATGATCATGGAAGGCATGTGGATTGTGCTTTTAGAAGGATACAGGTTTGTTAAATGTACGTGATGGAACAGAGCTCCCCATCTTTCTGATCCTCTGCTCTGATGCTACAGGGATTTAATCATACCTCCTGTGATGTTTCATACTTAGAAACACTGCCCTGCATGCTTACACAGAGGAGTGAAGGGCAGCACACACCAAAAAATAGGATAAAAAGAGAGGAAAAAAAATAGAGGCATCTAAGTGTGCGTACATGCTTCATGGTGTTTCCTTTTAACCATCCATGCAGTCAAAAAATAAAGGAATATGTGAGGGTTGGCAGATAGTTCCTGGAGTGAGGGTTAGGACTGAAATTAGTGGGAAGAAGGGTTGAACAAAGGAAGTAAGTGTCAGACAGAAGTATAAGGAAATCTCGTGTTTTGGAACTTCTGGTGAATTCTCAAAAGCTCAGTGCTGGTTTTCTTTGTCAGGGCAGGTAATTATCTCCCAAAGCACTCATCAAGTTGCACTATAATAGCACTGCCTTCTGGGGAAAACCCAGGTGAACTTTTTCTTGGGAAAGAGCATAAAAAAAGCTTCCAACATCATGCTTAGATTCAAGGATAGCAACAAACACTGGTCTTGTGGAAACATTTTATTTTAAATCCACAATATCCTTTTACATAAACACTGAAACACATTGAATCAATTTTTCAAACAAACTTGTAAAATCAGAAAATACACCAGCCTCTGATAGGCAGCAGCATTAATTGCCAGGAGCACAAAGAGGCATTTAAACATTGAAGCATTTTGGCAAAAATACAAATGACTTGTTTTCCTTCCATGCCCTTGAAAATAGTTTTACTAAACTCTGGGCTTCCTATGATGGAGGGTTCACCATTAATCACCTTTATGACATCTCATATGTAGGCTGTGGATAAATCCATGGGCCCTAATCAACCACTTTCCTGAGGAAATTGGCCAAATCCCGACTCTTTGAGGAGGGAGGCGGGGGATGAATCACAACAACTTTGCTATTCAGACAAATCTCTTTTCAAGTGCCCTTAAAGCTTTTTTTCATATACAGCGAAGACAGCCACACAGGAAACAATAATAGTTTAATCTCTTGAAAAATTTCCTTCCTGCACTGCAGCAGCCTTTCAGACAGGTAGTCAAAGCACGCCAAAGAAAATTAGCAACAGCCGATGCCAAGAGCAGGCTGTTATGTTAGCCTTTTAGCTCTGTCCCTTTTCCTTCTATGTGAGTAGACAACAAGAAACTACTCATCTCCCCAACTAAACACCCTCTGAGCTACACTTTGCTGTACATTAGTAACACTTACAGGACTGGGGAACTGATAATGGAGAAAACGCAGAGGGACGGGTCCAGCAAACACTTACTGTGGTACCTGTACCATGAATGGACTCACTGATTAATGTCCCAGGCCTACAAAGAGAGCTGTGTCTGTAGCCTCCCACACACGTGTATACTTACTAGTAAGTATTTGCAGGATTTTTACAAGTTGTTTGTTGTCAGATTTTTTCCTTCTGAGTTTTTCTTCCTTTAACTTGAAATTCTTCTTTGCTTAATGTGGACTAAGAAGGCCAAAAAAACCCCAAATAAAGTACTTTAACATAGAGCTTGTATGAGTCAGGGTAAGGCATCATCACATGGAGTTTCATTTTGCTTGAGATTATTTTCATTCTTGTCTTTTTCTGTACACATAGCAGGCTCCATTCTCAATTTGTACTGCAGTGGCATGGCAGGTTATCATGGGCCCTGAGGCAGAGAAAGAAATAAGACATTACCCCCCAGCCGAAAGCTAGTACTTGCCCTTATCCTTGTAGACTAGTGCCTGGTATAACTATACTTCCTGTTAACCTGATGATAGTATCACTGAAACAGATTTCAATCTTTACACCTCTTCAGTGCTGTTTAAGGAGGTATGAAATAAAATAGTTAGCACATAGCAGTTTGTATGCACTTGGCACAGCCAGAGCTTAAAAGGGTAAGAGAAAAAGGCCGTAATGGTGGAAAGAATTTTGCATTATATTTTAAAGGTGCTTCATTGCAAACACCATCATTTGAAATGTATTTTCTTGCTTTCAGTGCAAAGCTTTCACTTTAAGTCAGACCCATGTTACTCAAATTGTTGACAGACTTTTGTAACATCTGTATGTAGAAACCACTTTGCTTTGAGTTCGTATTAAAATGCAAAAAAATAAAACCACACCTGCTGAGGCATTTTCTAGAAATGATAGCAATATGCAACAAGAAAGTGTGTTTGCTTCTTTTATAGGCAATCACAAAACCAGGGCTAAATCCTGGTCCCAGAAAAAATGGGGATGTAAATGGATGAGATGCTCTAGAGCAGGAGGAAGGAAATGACAAGTCAAACAGTGTGGTAATAGGAGATGCAACAGTAACTGCTCTCTGCTTTGACTTCTTCTGGAGCAGCGGAAGAAAAGGTGTTATGAAGCTCTCATGGCAGGGCAAAACCCGTCATGCACCATGAGGCAGCTTCACGTTGGACTTTGGTGTTGCTATGAGGAAGACTAAACCACCTCAGCTATGCTAGACCTGCTTACACGTCAGATTGGTAAACCAATGGATTCATACTGAGTTCAGTGCTGGCCAAGTCCCCTCTTCCCTCCTGTTCTCTGGAGGTTGCCCTCAGCCACATATGGGGCAGATCTGATATCAAGTGATACCTCTGAACAACAGTCAAGATACAGCCAGAGTTGAAAATTTCTCCTTGAGCTCCAAATATTCTGTCCCCTGTGCCCCAACAGTGCAGAGGATAAATGTAGGAGGACAAGGTGAAATTTCTCTGTAAGTGGCTACTACAAGTGGGTTTTGTGAGTGGAATAACTCAAAAAACAAGCCTTCTGCAGAAAGCCACATTCTCTTATCCTGTGGAAGTGCTGTCATTTTTCATCAAGATAACACCTGAAAGTGTAAACCAAAATAAAGGAAATCCGTAATGAGGGAGGCACTAAATATATATTATATTAGAAGAAGGCAACTTCTACTCTAAGGTTATTGCACTGTAAGGACAGCAGATATATCTGTGGACTATGGAGAGAGAAAAGTCTGTTTCACTGCATTGTCGCCTTCCTGGGTGCAATCTGGGAAACTTCCATAGAGTAATGGAAAAAGGAAAGCTATACAAGCTGGGCACCTCAAGTACTCTGGCCATCCACAGAGTTTGTGAGACTTTGGATGGGATGTATCATCTTGTCTGAAAGGTCTTTTTTGTTTTTAATCAGATATTGTAAAAGAACAGGTCTGTTGTTACTGCATCTCCCGTATCCAAGGACAGTTTGGGTTGTGAGTCATATCAAACTGATACCTCAGTAATAGAGTAAGGAAAACCAAGTCCTGCTGTAAATCAAAGGATAAATACTGTACTACTAGGAACTTTGCTTAAGTTTCTTCACCAAGCCACATGCTGAATAGCTGTTAATTGCATTTAGTGACAAAGATTGTCCCTGTTACTTGCTAGACACAAGGATGAATCCTTGTTACTGACTGCAAAACTCAGAAGTCCCATCTCGCATTTTCAACTCAGTACAACAAACTCTGCATTTGCCATTGGAAGAAGCGAGAAAGAGTCTTTGTTCCTCCAGCATCAGTATGCATAACAGTGGCTTCACATCTGTGTAATTTTTGCATAATTACATAATGGCAGCAATGAAATATCTAGATGTACTTGTTATTTTTCCCATAATGTGTCTAATTGTACTTCAGTTATGGAAACAGTATACACTTATAGTGAAAAACTTGACACAATTCAGATGATGTGAGATGTTTTCCAGCAGTATTTTTAATGTTTCCTGTTAATAGAACAAAGTGTTATAAAACTATACTTGTTTTTCCTCAGCTGTACTTTCTTCTCCTTGGAAAACATCAGCTCAATTTTGCAAAACAATGAGATGAGAGTAAATAGCTATATTGGCCATGTCATAAAGGAAAACCTTTCCAAAGAGATTGCTTTTTCTTTTCAGAAAGAAAATGTCCTGCTGAGCAGGGGCCGGATCCAGTGCCCACAGAAGTCAGTGGAAGAACTCCCACTGATGACAGTGGATGTTGGATGAAGTCCCATCTCATTCTCATATTTAAACACTGAAAAATGAGTTGCCAAGCTCTAATGAGTACAGTGAAAGCCTTGTGTTATATAAGTTACTTACAGTAGATTATTACAACCATTTAGAAAAGCTGATTATTTTTATTAAAACCATATTTTGTTGGTTCTTTTTAAGCTGTTCCCAAAGTCTACACATATCTTTCTGCACTTTGCTTTTTTGAATCTCTGCTTTATGAAGAAAACACAAACAAAAACATTATTTCCTGTTGGTTGCTGAAGAAAGACTGTGGATTTATTCTTTACATGGGAAAACGTTTGGTTGCTAAACACATACGACAGCACATGGCCTTGTTCAAACATCCTATCAAATTAAAAGCAGATTTCAGCTCTAATGTTCCAGATGAAGGGCATGGGGCTGGGACAGACACTCACATGAAATTGTATCGCATTTAAGAGGACAATGATCAAAGCACTGCACCTCATACAATGAGTGAGTGGCAAATCTGTCTTATCTGAGCAGCAAGGAATAATTATGGAGAATTATTTGATCTTCTGCTAAGGTAAACCTCACAATTATGATTCTGATTGAACAGGTTCTTTTGTTTCAGGAAAGGCAACATGTATACTCTGTGTTGTAATGCACTTACCAGATGGTATTAAAATAACATCCTGACACTTCAGTGTCAATTGATATCTCAGTCTATTTTTCTGTTGTTGATCACTTCCTACTCAGACTTGAATCATCCTGGCACCACGAGAGATACTTTTTTGACAATCCAAGGCAGGCAATCCTAAATTCTTTGTGTTTCTGGATATGACAAAGGCAGTGCAAATGCCCAGTTAATGGCACTTTGAAACCAAGTGAAGAGACCAGACCTTTGCCCTAAGTATATGCTTGTCTTTTGAAATACAGTTAACTTTTGAAAGCTATAGCTTGATTTTGCAGATATATTACAGAACAGAAAACTTAAAAATAGAATTCACCTCTGCTGTTAACAAGTTTTGACCTTTGTTCACATTTGTTGGGGAAAGTAGCTCATAGTACCAATTAACATGAATTATTAACTCCTACATTAATAATTAATTTATTAGAGGGCTAAAGGCATCAGTCTTTGCCAGCTAACACTATTGAGAGAAAATGAAGAAAACAACACAACCCTCATTATAACAGCTTAATGAGGATGTCTGGAAGATCTGATGTGATTCAGTCACTCTAAATGCTCTTTATTTCCTCTCTGAAACCACACTGGGTGCAAAGAATCAGGCAGTTAACTACAGTTCCTGTAGTGCAGGGTTTCTTCCTACTTTCTGAAGAGAGGAAGCCCACTAAGGAGAGCTCAATTTAGATATTATTAAGGACTGATGAAGGATGCCATTGCCTAAACAATACGAATGCTGTCTCTTTCAATAATGAACTATTCTAGTGGTGTCTGAATCACTAATGGCTTCTATAGGCTGCTAAAAAAATTCTCTGTCTCAGAATTGTGCTTTGCAGTGATTTCTTGATTTCACAGGATCCTTCCTTTGTAATCTGTATTTGGACTTTAACGTCAAGGCTTGACTATAATGTGGTGATGCTGCTTGAGATGTCTACATATTTTGGTCAGAATGCACCAACAATAGTAATGAAATCAAGTATAGCTTATCAGGAAACATCATGCAATGGAAACCCGTTGAGCTGTTCCTCTGCACAGATGCTGATGCTTCCCAACCATTCCATCCCCAGCTATCTCAGGCAATTGTGTCATATTTCATGTTAGTGGAAGTGGTCACATCTTTCCTCTTCTACTGCTCCTGCTGTGACACACAGAAACTTTCCTGAGACTCATTGCTGAAACACAGTCTTTGCTACTTCACACTTTCTTTTTTTTGTCACAACATTGTTCATGAACATACATCTTTTTTTCTTCATCCTGAAGTTGGTGGACAACAACTACAGGACTGCGCAAACTTTATTTAGGAATATTATAAAGCCAAGGTCTTTTAAATCTGCACTTGTTTCCCAGGCTTTCAGTCACCCTTATCATCTTGATAACACTTTTCTGTATATATTCCAGTCTAAATTAATCTTTCACCATCACTCCTCACATGGTCTTTGAGACTAGCTCATGCTTTCAGATAGTTCTTCAGATACAGGAGTGGCAGTCATGAGTTGGGACAATGTTTTGTACTACCACCCATGTCAGATACTGGCTTTTTCTTTTTTTTTTCAGAAATAAATGGCTGAATTAAAAAAAGTAGGGTAAACTCACAACTTTTAGCATCCCCATGAGCCTTTATTTTTTCTTTTGGTTGAAGACGCTTCCAGTTTAAAAAACACTGGACTATGCAATAATATTTCACTTTCTTTTGGGCTTTGGCCCACAAACATATCACAGAGGTTTGCTGAGCAGAGAAGCAGTATTAGAATGACTTAGAAAGACTAAGATGAACATTAAATTAATCAGACAATACTCTTGAGGGAAATTGCCACTAATTTCAGATTTTTCATCTCCCAGAAATCAATTATTATTATATTTATTGATATTGTACTTGTCAGTACTTTCAGTATTTTTGCTATGATGACAGACCCTAAGAGAAGAAAGAGGGAAGAAAGATATAGTAAAAAATTTAGAGCTTCTTCCTAAGGCATCAGAACTTAGTAAACAGCTCTATGTGTGTCAGTAGATAAGAGTAATAGAAAATATGGGAAGTTTTTACACGAGTACATCTTTTTGATGAAAAAGTTCACCCAGATCTACTCACAAATTGTATGGAATATAGCTAGAACTTAAAGATATTTTTGAGATGCCAGAAAACATTAATAAGTTCCACTGACTTTAGCACATAAAAGATTAAGAAAATCGAAAACCTCTTTCTGTGAGCAGACATAGTTATAAGTTCTTCAAATGCCCTCCAGAAGGATTTTACTTCCAACCCTTAACATTCTGTGATTCTGTGATTCTGTGATTCTGTGATTCTCAAGTATGAAAAAAAACTCTTTAAGAAATAAGTGGAAGATGCTGAAACTTCAGTTTGGTAAGTATGAAAATAATTTAACTCTGTAAATAGGATGGTAAATATGCCAGAGCAAAATAGAGTGGCAGTGGCAGTCAAAGGAAAGGTGCTTTCTAAGGGAACTGTCTCAGGTCCACTGCCGAGGCTTCATTCACTAGTGGCACCAGTCTTGGGCCACATGGTGACAAGTTCATGCTGTACTGCACCCATGAACACCTGAAGGGCAGAATGCAGCAAGTGCCATGGATTGTACAATGTGTTGCACGCAGGGAGTAAAGCTAACTCATCTGAATGTTTCTCTTTTGAATCATTAACATTTTCCACTGGAAATTAGTTAGACTTGTTGAGGCAAGCACTCTTTAAACTGTGTAAAAACCATCAGAAATTGGCATTTTGAAGTTAGCATTTAATCTATGTTAGTAGGATTGAGGACAAAAAGAGTTAGTGTTATATTACAGTCATGACTTCTCACTAAATCAGTCTTTCTACTTTGCAAGCATTAAGTTCAGCTTTGGAATTTAAGAAGAAATTCGATGTTAATCATAAAATATAGAAAATATTTCTATGATTACAAGCTGATAACAACCTTTACTATGGCAGTCACTGAATATTCCTATAAATCTTGTTAATAAAATCCCAATATTAGAGTCCTCCAATCATAATACAGAAGTTAATGCTTAACCTTTCCCCAGGATACAAAGGTAACTAAAGCCTGCTGCAAGTGAAGATACACATCTATTAGATTTAGAAATTGTCATTCAATTAAGTTAACATATTTTGGTTTTAACAACATTAAATGGATGCCTCAGTGGCACTGACAGGCTTATTCTTGTGTTTGTCTGTATAATATTTAATTTAAAGCATGCCCATGCTGTGTGTCTGAGATGTGAGAAATGAAGAAGGGATTATGAGCTCATTACAATTATGACACAGCCTTCTGCTAACAGGTCTTCTGGGACCTAGGCTAGTAACTCTTGCCTAGTACCTCTGCACTGCGTGTTGTGAGCATTGGCAGTAGCCTGAGGGATACTAGAACCTTATATTCATGGGTTGAGTCAACATACTCAGGGAGGACAAGCTCCTTATCAGATTGGAAGATCAGGCAAATATGTGCATACCTGGCATACTGAATAGAATATTTCAGTTGGATGTTATCTGCAATGATCATCTAGTCCAACTGCCTGACTGCTTGTCCAAATACCTCTTGAATGGTGACAGTCTTGAGGCACTGATCAATTCTCTAGGAAACCTGGTTCCAGGGTTTGACCACCCTCTAGGTAAAGAAAAGCTTCCTAATGACCAGCCTAGACATACCCTGGCACCGCTTTGAACTGTTTCCATGCATCATACCACTGGTTACCAGGGAGAAGAGGTCAGCACCTCCCTCTCCACTTCCCCTCCTCAAGAAGTTGTAAAGAGCGGTGAGGTTGCCCTTCAGCCTTCTTTCCTCTGAACTAGACAAACCCAGGTTCCTTAGCCACTCCACAAAAGACATGCCTTGAAACCTGTTCACCATCTTTGTTGCCCTCTGTTAGACTCATTCAAAGACTTCCACATCCTTCTTATATTGTGGGTCTCAGATCTATACACAGTACTCAAGGTGAGGCTGCATCAACACTGAATACAATGAGATAATCTTCTCTTTTGACCAGCTGGTTATGCTGTGTTTGATGCACCCTGGAGTGTGGTTTGCTATCTTGGCTGTCAGGGCATACTGCTGACTCATACTGAGCTTTGTATCAACCAGCACCCTCAGATCCCTTTCAGCAGGGCTGACCTCCAGCCACTCCTCTTTCAATTTATACTTGTGCCTGACATTACTCTGTCATAAGTGCAGAATCCTGCATTTTGACTTGTTAAATTGAATCCCATTAATCATAGTCCAATGCTCCAATCTATCTACATCCCTCTGCAAGACCTCTTGTACCTCCCAGCATCTCTCAATTTGGTATTTTCAGCAAACTGGCTAATGGCGCATTCAACTCCTGCAATTCAATCTGTAGATTGTTGATAAATGTATCGAACAGAACCGGCCCTGGGATTGAACCTTGAGGAACACCACTGGTGACTGGTCACCAGTCAGATGTGGTCTCATTCACTACCACATTTAAGCTCTTCCCTTCAGTCAGTTCATCTGAAATCAAGATATAATTAATCACCATCAAATAAATGGATTTTTGCTTCTTATTGTCACTTTTATACTGTTCTTTCAGCTGAAATATGTGTGCTAGATCATGTTGAGATATGGATGATTCCTTCTACCTTGTTGCTAGGACACTTGCAAAGACATGGGTCCATTTCCTCATTCAACCACCTCTTTTCCTTTTGTCCCCTTAAACAAGAAGACTGTATCTTTCAGAGGTATTTCACAAAGGCATTCTAGGTAGAAACTTTATCACTTGAAATTTTCCTATGCTCAATAAAAAGTGTTACCTCTATAGGCTGATGTAAAAATTTGGTGGCCTGAATTATTCACTAGGGTCCTGTTTCTCTTAATTATAAAGGAAACATACAAATAAATTTCTAACTTTTGCAACCAGCTGGTGTGTATAGACGTAATTTCCGAGAGACACTCAGTTTTAAGAAAAAGAAGGTGCAAAGTCAAAAGAAAATGGCTCCCTCTTGAGAAAAAGTCCCACTGTACAGACATCTGCCACACTATTTAGGCACTATATACATTATTACGATGTGGTTGGCAGGCACATAACAACGTATAGATCTTCCTTCCTTCCTTCCTTCCTTCCTTCCTTCCTTCCTTCCTTCCTTCCTTCCTTCCTTCCTTCCTTCCTT
>WTSP01016097.1:0-48442 GCA_025331215.1 Actenoides lindsayi
GCCCGGCACCGCCCCGCCCGGCACCGCGGACCCCGCCGGGCTCGGCCCGACCCGGCCCGGCACCGCCGCCGCCTCCGGCTCCAGAGTGCCCTCTCTTCGGTGTGCTTGCAGCCCCGCGTGGAAACCGTGGAAATACTACTAGGAGCGAGAAGCAAAGAAACACTCTAAATGCTTCCATTTCCCAGGAAAAAAAAACGCAGGAGCCAGAACCCCTGACAAGTCCCTTCTGTTTCAAAGGGAGTACTTTTTGAATCATCGGGCTTAAACATTGAGGAAATATGCCTACCTGGAAACCACTCTTACAACTAAGCACATCAAAAAGAGAACGTGGTTGTGGTTCTTCCTGAACAGGCAACGGTGGAAGAGTGTTTAGTGTTATGTGGACACAACAGCTGAAGTTCATCACTCACCCCTTGGCCACAAAAGAGGCTGTTTCAGCAGAAGTATTAAGTGAGCTGAGCTTTCTGCTGATGGTTAGAAAAGCAAATTAATGTATGTTAGAAAGATAACTTGAAGTCTCTATGTATAAATCATCTCCATGACTGGCAGGCAGGTCTGAGGGACATCAGCATATTGAGAGTGGTCCACTGTATGCGATGTTAACACTGAACTGGTCTAAATGTAGTGCAAGGTTCACAGATTTCAGGTGCAAAGTTTAATCTAACATCTTCAACATCAAGGATTCACTTATTGAATATGTTTATCAATCAACTATACAGACACTCTTCTGTATGTCAACACCACCTTTCTTGGTACCAGAAGCAACAGATTTTGGATGCTGTGCAGCAGTATTCACCCAGCCAACCCTTGAGCCTTGTAGGATAATGGCTGTGGGACTAAATACACAGTTAAACTGTGATTCTCAGATATTGTATCTGGTCATTTCTCTCGGAATTTAAAAATATGTCAAAGAGAAAGGGTATTCTGGTTCTCTGTGAATGTACTGTGCAGAGCACAGATTTTGTCCAATAGCCATGAGGCCTTTCTTAGTGCTCTGTGGTGTTCTGCCATCCACAAACACCTCCAGAAACTCTTGAATTAGCAATGCTTATGGGAAATAAGGGTGTATATATGTGCCAGATACAACCCCTGCACAGCTATAACAGATCTGATAGTTTAAACAGGCACAAGATGGGAGAAAAGAAGCTTTGCAGTCACACTTTTATAACAAGCAAACCCCCCTTTCCTTGAGGCAGTTTGAAATAGGGGCAGAACACAGGGGAGCACAGTGCCCATGGGAGCTGTACCTCTGTGCGGAAGAGCACACTGCCATGCAGACACACTTGCAGTAGGATCAGCAGCTTTATCAGCCTGACACACACATGGGCTTTTCCTGTCGGCCAGCAGTATTCGCTTGGGCTCAGCACTCTGTCAGCAAGTGCACAGCCTCAGACTAACAAGTTCAAAGCCAACAGGGTGTCTTTTTGCTGAACTCCCTCACAATACAGCCACAGTATCTCTCACCCTGTCTGAGGGTCAGCCAAGCATGCAGAGTGTAAGACTCTCCACTGACCCTCCTCGTTCCTGCTTTCTGGTTGTTTCTGAGGCAGAGTTTGAAACAAAGAAAGACACTGTATTTGCTCCTATTGTTTATCACCAGTCCTTGCTTTTTAGATTTCTTTGCGATAGTCCTCCATAACAAACACAGTACCAGAGAGGCACCCAACTTCATTACTGCATTTTTATTTTCAGACTTGTCACTGTCACCTAGCATTTGGGTTTAATTCATGGCATCCCCACAAGGGCTGAATACAGGCAGTATAGAGCTGGGCAGTGAGGGATACAGCGTGTGCTTGGAAAGCTCAAGCTGGTCTTTGCCCAGAGAGGAAACAAGTTTGCTGTAGCCCAATCCTTTAAGCAGTTTATCTCCTCCTCTCTGCTGCATCACAGAGGGGTACAGCACAATCAGGACTCCAGCCCCTGCCTGCTGATGCAGAGCCACCTTGGACTGGTACAGGGTTAGGATGTTCCAAATAAATATAAGAAACTGAAGGGGCAGATCTCTGCTCTGCATTTTTGGAAAGGAGAGTTGAACACACATCTCCCACGGGCAAAGGAGCAGATGTACAAACAGACTTGGAGGTCAGCATCTCTGCTCTGGTGAATAGCTGGTTCGCAACACAAGAGTCTGACAATTCAAACAAACACACAGATCCTACGCAGCCTGCACTCAGTTACAGTTTGAACCTTCTGGCTGGGACTGAACATCCTGAATATTATAGCCTGAAGAGTGGAAAAAGCCTGAAGTCATTCAAACCAATCTATTCCTACTTAGATAAGTCACTGGCAATTAAAACATCATAATCATAAAAAATCAAGTAATATTCCTGACTGGTGCTAACAGTGGCCTACAGTGTAGGTACTGTATACAATTTAAAACTCAACAGCTTTATTAGGATGGGCTGAAGCCCACAGCTGGCCATCAGATAGTAAATGTATTTCTGTTTTGAAGAAGTTGTGCAATTCATGAATACAGATCCTGCAGTGAACTCCAGAAGAGGCTTTAACCCTTTCCTCTTAAGGGTGGATGGGCATTGTGATTTTTACGGCTCACTGAAAGGAAACTATTGAAATCAAGAGGTACGAAGGCCTTCAAAGACAAATTATCATCTCCCAGCCCAAATTATTAGCGAAGAAACTTGCCACAAAAGGAATAATCATAGAAAAGCATTTTCAAAACAATCATGAAAGAAGGTGAATCCTTTAAGGATCAATGTCCAGTAAAGAAGTAGGAGTACTGACCCCCTAAAGTAAGACAGAAAATGACTACATGAAAGAGAGGAAATGTAATTTTAGGTAGAGCCATGTGAAATGAATCTAGGAAAAAAAGATCAGATGAAATTTCTGTGTTTATATTGTATGGAAAAATATTTTCCACACTGGCTGTGATGGGGGTGTGTGCTGGTCACTTGCCCTGTCTCCCCATGCATGTGTGACCACAGCATGGAGTCAGGCACAGGTGGGAGTGTCAGTGCTTCAGAGCTCATCTGGCCCAGACTCCTCCCACATCTGTCCATGCATGTGGTCTTTCAGGCCTTGAGAACATCCATGTAGAGACCTTCAAGAGGCAGCATGGACCTAACCTTGTGTTCACCACAGCACCACACCCTGACCGTTGCAAGGCCATGCCCTGAAACGAGTCAGCCACTAAAATACAGCATGTCCTCATGGGACATGCAGCATCATGGGACACTATAAGAACACGCTAGTGAATTAAAGGACAACATTGTCCTTGATTTTAAATAGCCACAAGGAAATAAATCACAAAAGCAGCAGCCAGCTAACAGTATGCCTCAATTAGGAGACAAACTGTCTTTCACCAGATAGAAATGTCAATCTATCTTTTTTCTTTTAACTGTTAGATGAATAAATGCTTTCAGATTAGGACAGTTAGCCTCTGAAATAACTCATTCTCACAGACAGAAGCAGAGGGATAGATATAATCTTTCTCTTTGCTGAGGTAAGTGCTGCAAAGGTGGGCCTTTTATTGCAGGCTTATAGCTTATTAAGAAATTACATCCTTCCACTTTGATGCTGGGGGCTAAAGCTGAGTCCATTTTTTTTTTTTTTACTTAATTCTTCATTGTTAGTTTAAAAAGCCTTATATGTCCAAGCATAGTTTCTCTGACCCAGAAATTCACCTGCAGTGATAACTGTTCAGTAGTGACTCGCCACTATGAGACAAAGATTCCATATCTAATTCTTGCAAAAGATTGCTTTCAGTAGCACTGAAGGAGAAATTGAGGAACCCCATATTTTGGGGAAGAGCAGACCACTCAACACAAGTCAGAAATCACTGTTAGGCTCAGATATGAAGTATATAACACAATCTTTACTGAAAGAAATGACCATTGCTTCCCGAAAATTGATCTTAAAATTTTCATGAGCTGTTTTCAGCACTGTTGCCAAGCTTTAGGATTTTTTCCTTGCCAGAAATACAGTGTCTGTTTTTGTTGTTGTTGGGTATTTTGTTTTTTTTTTCTTTTAATTTTCATAGCTTTTTTTTATTAAAAATTATTAGAGAATTTGGAATTCAGAATCTTGCATGACAGTCAAGGATGCTGTCAGCCTCCTCTGAGAAGAAATTGTCTTCATTCTGATGCCACTCACCCCCCCGAGGCTGAATTTACCACACATAACCTAGTCTTTGTTGGTGTTTCTCTTGGCTTATATCAGCTCTAAGAAGACCATGACTCCCCATCCCTTGTAGTGCTGGCTATTTCCTGTGTGAGATCACTTTCAATAATTAATTTCTAAAAAGCCTGTCCCTGTATTTACACTGTAAATACACACACCATGCCAGAAATCACCTTTCAATACATTCTGCTAAGCAGAAACAAAACTCTTGATTTTGGAACCACTAGACAGGACATTGTAAATCACCACCTTTAAAGGCATAAGGCAATGCCTTCCTCTTACTAAGTACACTTGTAAAGCTGCACGCAGACATTTTCTAGAACTTTGAACAATTCAGTCTCCTGTTAAGACAAAAAATGGTTTGCTTAAACACCTGTATGGAAAGTAATATCTAATCTTTTATGTTCGCTATTGGAGAGTGCTCAGGTCAATCAGCAGTCAATAGAAGGCAGTGGTAACTCTTATTTTCTATTTTATTTTACAGCCAAGGTTGAGTATTTGTTTTTGAAAGATAGGAGGAGTTGGTTGGCAGTGCCAGGGAACCGGACTCTTTTTATCTACGTGCTTGTTATGAGGAGGAGGCAGGTGCAAAGCAAGCTTTCTAACACCGTCGGCAGCAATAATCCCCACCTGAGCACCGACTGGCCACCTGCTCTTCAGGCACAGAGATAATTTGGGCTCCAAGTTAGCATAGTTCTGAGTCTCTGCTAAGTAAAGACTCATAAATTACTTAAATTACAGTAACATCAGTAGTTATGTCAATATATCAATATTTGATCACCTACAGTGATTCCTTCTGGATTCACCCCAAGGCATGCAGTCCAACCTGAAATGGCCTAACCTGATCTAGTGCACCTGTGGTTTATGGAGGATTATCCCAAGCATTGTTGGAGAACGGTATGTAACTTCTCGATAATCTTCATGCCACCAGCTTATTATTAAAGCCAAGGCCTCCCAAAAGCTGCTGAATGTTGTGCTTAAATTTCAGTCAATACTCAAAATCCAAAAGCTTTGCACACAGAGCTTGGGCCTCAATTTACAATGGGATTTACCATTTTGACGGGAAATCACTTTCTCCTGCTTAATGACATGTCCATCCTAAAATACGCAGTGTTAGTCAACTGCTAAGAGGCACAACAGACAGCAGAACATAAAGATGTGCAGAAGCAGGTTTGTTAGGAGGCAGTGCAACTACTTTTATGGAGAGGAAAACTAATAATAATAATAAAAAGACAGATGAGGCCTTGTTCTTCTGTTATCTAAATTGATTCATTTATTCCCTGTAATTTACAACTGTCTACAGGGCAAACATTGCCATGAACCAGAACCACAACATTCCTTGCTCCCCAGTCCTGATACGATGTCATTCCTCCCCACTGATTGAAATACCAGGTTTTACTCTCCTGAGACACTTTAAAGCTGTACATTACAGAGGAGCCGTAAAACACACCAAGGAAACCATGTGTAGCAGAGAAGCCCTGCAGAAATAGAGCTCTATGCCTCACCTACTGGTTTGTTATCTTTCAGAAAAATGTGCTACCCATGATTAGAAGACCCGACAGCTAAAGCCCAGTTTAGATCACTCTCACTTACCTGCAGGGTAGCCATCCCTGGGCTAAGGGCAGGTGGGAACAAACAAGCAGTGCTGGGGCTTTAACTTGGCTCAAAGGGTTGGAAGAAACTGTGTGAAGGAAGAAATACTCATTAAACACCTCATTAGCACACAATTAAGAAGCAGAGAAAGTTATTTGAGGCTAATTTTGCAGTTATGCCAGGTGAAAATGAAATAGTCATTGACTTCCTTAAGCCTGCAAGGGATAGACTTGTCCATCATATGATAGACATGTTAAAAAATGAGAATGCAACTGTTCATTGCCAACTCCTTACTCAGCCCCATTCAACAAATACTGTCAAAATCTCAGTAAAAAAATCTAGCCCAAATAATTAGATAGAAAAAACTTTTTTACTTTTTTTTTTTAAATGTTTTTTCCCCACCATCGGAAAATGCTAACATTAATAAGCTATTCTGAGAATCACAGGTAGAGCAGAGAGTTACCAGTACGACCTTTCATCAGTGTTGTTGGCTTTTTCTTTGGCACAGATGGATCCTGATATGATCTGGGCAAGGTGGCAGGTCTCACTGTCACTACAGTGCACATAGATAGAGAATGGACAGGTTAGATGAAATGGGAAAAATAATGAAGAGGAGAAAATGAGGTTATCTTGTGGAAATTAATAAGAGGAATGTACTGCTGGCAAAAGATGGACTTACATGAAGTTGTAAAATTTTTTCATACTCTTTCACTCCAGATTATGCAAAAAGAATATTTTAAGTGTATATTATGTGTATATATAGTAAAAAAAATAATAATCAAAATATTATTTATTCCATACTATCCTTTCAAGCAAGGGAAAAAAAAAAAAACAAATGAAAAAGTAAATCAGTGACTGTTCTGGTGGCCTTTTGATGCTACTATCCTCATTACCTGTAATCCCTGAAAACTTTACAAAAATATTAACAATATCATAACAAATGCATTTGAAGTGTTCCATCAAGAAAGTGAAGCCAGGGTCTCACATTTTCTAGGAGCTCTGGAAACTAGTATTTGTTAAGTCTGTAAATGTCATTGGTCAGCACTCCACACGTCTCCATGCACCTCCCCATGTTATTGGCATTGTATGTTCCTTTTGCCAGGGCTTGTCTTTCATTTTGTACATACATGATAACCCTTCAAAACAAAAGCTGCCGATGGATGAATTGAGAATAAACAGGCAATAAAAGTATAGGAAACTGCAGCCACCCTGTAATTTACACCACTTTTTAATCAAGAATGAGGCCAAGAATATTTTAGCATATGCAGGAAGAAGAAGAAAGAAGGAAAACAGCATGCAGAGAACAACCCTATGCTCGGAATGAAGTGGGTACAGTTACTTCATGCTGGATTTGTTTCAGCACAACATAACAGCTCTCCACAAAGTGGTTTAGATGGAATTCCCAGGTGACTTGTTGTTGTATTTAAATACAGCCTGCCTAGGATTTAAATAAACAGCTTTTATATTAATTAGAAAAAAATCCTCTCAGTTGGAAGGTATTAACTGTTTTTAAATTGCACACATAGCAGTTACTCAGACTTTGATTCAGTTACATGCTTTTAAACTTGTCAGCCATTCGTAGCCTAGTAGGCTATAACTACAGTTTACAACAGTGCAATAAAATATTGATTCAGCTGTTTTGACCTTTCATTGATCGGCATAACATGTAATTAAGTCAGTACACAGTTTTCCTTGGAGCAAGTAACTCATGGCTAGTGCACAGCCTAGGTATATAGTTATAGGCTAAGCTTAGGAGAACTGTTTTTTGTGCGTTTTGCAGTAATACATATGGCAATTATCTCTTTGCCAGTTTCTGATTATAGTTTAATCAAAGAAACTCAATATTATACAAGGAGGACCTTAATCTAGATCTCCAGCCTCTTCACAGGCCAAATACATTGATTTCACCAGCTGAGAAACTGACTCAGATGCTTTGTATTACACAGACAGAAAAATCCTTGTAAAAGGACCTGTGGCTGCCAGAAAGCACAGGGCGTATTGTTAGATGCACCTAGACACTGGTCATGCCAAACTCCCAATGAAGGGAGCAAAGCTTCTTTCTTAAATCCACAGGGATATTTAGTAGCTCTAGAGTTGTTAGAGCTCTACTATCTGCCTTCTCCATAAGACTACAGCCTTGTCTGGTTCCTGGAAACAACACTCTTCTTTTCTTAGCTTCAACCCCATTGGGTAAATCCACGTTTCCATTGTGGCTGACTAGACAAAACAAGATGTTGTTTCTTTTGGTTTACTTCACACCATTCAAAAAAGCTAAACAGATTCTCAAAATGTTTGTGATCAGATTGAATAGGCCGAATTAATCCTTTGTGCTTTCAGTCTGGTTTTCATTAATTAGTGGAAACCCAACCTGACAATACTCAATATCACAGACACCAGACTAATAGTGCACTACTGAGATAAATGGAGAAGAAGGAAGATGTCAGTTCCTGGCACTATCATACCTTTTTGTTTGTTTGAATGTATGCGATAGTGGCAGATAATAGTTCTTGTGACAATTTTTTGTTTGTTGGAGGTTTTTTGGTTGCTTGGGTTTTTTGGTTTTGGTTTTTTGGTTTGGTTTGGTTTTTTTTTTCCAGAGCCTAGGATGTTTCCATGAAGTCATGGAAATAAAATATAGAGACCAACGATGATTTTGGCTGTCCATCTCTTTTTGAAATCTTTATAGTATTGTACAAAACTTCTCTCTTTTTTTGGTGCTTTCACAGACTTGTATAATTCCTGGTTGTATTTTCAGAAGTATGAGTGCACAGTACCCTTTTTCTAGGGGCACCTTTTATATCTCAAAATGTACATTCACACAAAAGATGAGCTCCTGAAGGTCACCACAAGAGCTGATAATTAGCTTTGGTTCCTCACAATCTCTGTGCTAATACCATAGTGTTTCTTGCAAGAAAACATTGCCTTGGAAGACCTTAAGGGGTTCCTGTTTCCCTCCTCCTCACACTGGGTTAGTTTTTCACGCTGTCCTAAAACCCCCCAGAGGGTTAGCAGTAGAAGGATGAGGGCCACACAGGTTAGGAAATTTGGGATACTCAGATGCCAGATGTGTCATAACACCCTTCTTACAGTTTCCTCATGTCCTTCTTTTCTCACTTCTATGCTCAGCTCCCCTCAAAATTGCTCTGTCTCTGTGCAAGTCAATACTGAACAGAAATGACTGGTGGAAAACAAGGAGGTTATTATTCTTATTTAGCAATTTCTGCTCATCTTTGGCTGGTTCTAAATTTTTTTTTCCATTAAACGCATCAGTTTTTTGGGAGGCCATCTTGATACGAGTCACAGTTCATGCTCAGCATGGCAGAGGATGACCAGGCCATCTTCATCCCTTTAACACAGAGGGCAGCCAAGGGTAACATGATCCCTCACACCAGATGGAGCAGCCACAGGACTGCTGTAATTTATTCTTTGGTGATGCAAACTGCCCACACCAGGATGTTATGAGATAAAAGCTCTCTATCCACGTGCAGCAAAAACTCAACATCCTGCTCCTACTGAAGGGGTACACAACTTTGACCATTCAAATTTCAAGTAACATCAAAAAGTTATGTCTCTCTGGGCATATAGAGGAGTGTATGTGATGGGTGAGGAAGACAGAATTTTTTTTGTATTTTTCAAAAGCGCTAGTATCAAATTATGGAGAACATAAGGAAAAAGTATACAGAGATACTTCTGAGGATCGATGATGGGAGAGAAAGGAATGATATGAGCTGGAACCATGGACTGTCTTTGCATCTACAGAAGAAAAAGACAAAGAAACAGGGGCTACAGAACTTCTAGCAAGATACTTTGACCACCAATTCTATACCAGTTCACACAGGAGGATGACAAGGGCATACTAGCAAGGTTTTAGGAAGGATGAGCAAGGCCTTCACCTACAAACCACACTTCTTTTGGAAAGCAGTGGAGGGTTCCCCATTTTCCTGACTCTGTGACACAGAAGTTCCTACATCTTGTCACTAGTGTGCAGTACAGCAAAATGTGACAGCTTATGGCAGAGTCACATAAGAGTAATTAAAAACCCTCTAGACAAAGTCTACTTTGCCGTTGACTACCATGTAGAAATAGTTTTAAAGATACCTGCTGAGGATACAGGAGTATTAGAGGTCTGGTAGCCTGAAGGCAGTAGAAGAAGATAGCTAAGGAGGAAGGTGTTTTCTTGCACATGTACTTCCATGGCTGGATGTAGTTTGAGAATATCTTCTCTATATTGCAGCATGCAGATTTATGCTTAGGAAACATTGGAAATTGTGTTAGCTTCTGGACAATGTTATATGCAGAGGGTGAAAGAATTGCTAAGGTGCCAGAGTTTCAAAAGAACTTCAGTCCAGCTGCTAAATTCCCTGCAAACATGAAGGGTGTGCATGTGCACCAATCTTTACCTTTGCAAATGAAAAAACTATTTATTTAAGCAAATACATTTGCCCTGTACCCCAGCTACTTAATTTATAAGCACAGATTTCTGGCTGACAGTTTCAGAGATCAGTTCTGAACTTAAGGTCCAGTGGTTGCCTTCACGTTCTCCTGATCCTGTTCTCAGTCTGAAAAAAAATTAAGGAGCATGCTGACAACTTTTACATGCTTTTTAACATCACCTTCAAAACAGAATTAAACACCCTGTATCATACTTCTTTACTCGCTGTCTGTCCTTGTTGCCAAGTTGATTGACCCGTACAAAGCCAAAGAAGGAAGCTGAGCTTGCTTTGAGAGATGGCTAAGCAAGGAAAGCTAATGCATGGGTACATACTACAACATCCTCTTGTTTCCCTATCAGCTCCAGCCTTGTGTGCCAGCAGGGGACTGAAACTGATGAGACCATTAGGCTCAAAAAGAGCATGGGATCTCTTAGCTAAGTGGGGACAAGCTTAGGCAATACTAGAGCTGACCTATCCCCCATGCAGAGTTCAGTCCCTCCAAATTAAGGCTGAGGGTCACTGATGAGGCTGTTTGAGGAAGCAACATTGTAGGTGCAGTGTGCTCTTTGGGATGGATAAAAGAAAAAGAATTTAAAAAGAGAGAAAAATTCCAGTTCACTTTTCATTTCTGATGTACAGTCTCTCCTGCGAATTTGCAAGACTACATTAATGGGGAAGGGGGGCATGGGTGAGTGTAATAAACAGGGGTAGCCTGGAGTGCTTTTATCTAGATCAGAAAACTTTCTGGAGAGCAATGTAACCTGCCAGTGAGTGTGTGAACACTTTGTTAGGTCAGGGCATGATGCTGAACTCCCAGAGCACATACCCTCAACACCCTCATAGCCCTTTGATTTATGCTTTTAGAGGCTGGTATGGGGGAATACAGGATTTCAGACCACTTTAAGACTGCCCCATTGAGCTGTTACTGTAACCCCATGGACCCCCAGTCTACTCTATCCTACTGCTTTCAAGGTCCTCAGCCACCCTGCTGCATTTTCATTACTCCCTTCACAGTGCAGATGAGTACATTTATTATGACATTATTATAATTTTCAGGGGGGCGTGTATTGATTGCAAACTCCAGGCCATGATGCCAATGGTCAGAGGACACCAGCTAAAGCTGTTGAGCACCCAGCAGCACAGTCTGAGCCAGGCACACACATTACCTGTGTAATCATAGAATCATACAATCATTTATGTTGGAAAAGACCTTTAAGATCATCAAGTCCAGCAATTAACCCTCCTGTACCAAGTCCACCACTAAGCCAAATCCACAAGCACCACGCTCTACAGCCTTTAAACAACATCCAGGGATGGTGACTCAACCACCTCCCTGGGCAGCCTGTTCCAATGCCTGACAACCATTTCAGAGAAAAAAATTTTCCTAATGTCCAGTTTAAACCTCCCCTGCTACAGCTTGAGGCCATTCCCTCTTGTTCTATCACTAGTTACTTGTGATAAGAGACCAGCGCCCACCTCTCTACAACATCCTTTCAGGCAGTTGTAGAGAGTGATATGGTCTCCCCTCAACCTCCTTTTCTCCAGAATAAACAGCCCCAGTTCCTTCAGCTACTCCTCATAAGACTTGTTCTCCAGGCCCTTCACCAGCCCTTCTCTGGACCCACTCCAGCACCTTGATGGCTTTCTTGTATTGAGGTGCCCAAAACTGAACACAGCACTTGAGGAATCAGCACCAGGTATAACAGGCTCATGCAGAGACAACAGCCAAATTGCTAGTGCCTCTGGCCTGTAGTTTGACAGAATCACAGCTGATCATGTGCAGATGGGATAAATTCTTATCCGGCTCATTCCCCTATGGCTTGAGCAGAAACCCCAGCACCAGCCAGCTGTGAGAGGTAAAGAGGACTACAATGATAATATAACTTCTTCTAGATTTTGTCCTTTTTAAGATAAACACACTGGCAAGAAATCTTAGAAGCCTTTCAGATGGTTCAAGAAAAAACCCAAAACAACACAAACTTTCAAGTGAGAAATCATTATTTAAAAAACCCAATCCAACAAACAATCAAAAACCCCCACGGAACAAAACAAAGCTAAAACAAGCCTGTCTCCTTTGTAAACCTCCTCCTTTGCTATGAAAGAGCGAAAACTTTGAAAACCAAACCCCTGTAGGCTTGCAGGGTATTTCCCGCATGCGGCGAACAAAGAGCAGGCTGTGATTCCAAGCAGGCCACAGAAACAATAACCAGAGCCGGCGGCCTGTCAGAGAGGCTTGCGCGTGCGGCGGTACCTCACAGCCGCACTGCTCCCCGGTGTGAACGCACCGCATGCTGCCCTGGCAGCTTCGTCTTGTGATGCCTCCATCACGCTTCCCCGCAGCTGGGACACCTTACTTCTTGTGCCATGCAAGACAGCTTGAGGGCCAGCGCTTCTCTCGTGCTGTTTACTCCCTTGCGCCTTGAAAATAAACAACGCTTTCTCTTTTCCATGGAGCCATTTCCCCATTAGTTGCCGCTTTCCTCACGTTGCTTCTGGCCACAGTTCTGCGTACTAATGTGACAAGTGCTGTGTGCTCTACATACCATATTTATTCCTGTTGTACAGAACTTTTATAAAGCACAATTTATCTGATTTTTTTACATGCTGTGTAGGGGGCAGGTCTCAGCTTACTTGACCTAGTGATCTTTATTTATGTAGGAGAAATTCTCCATGCTCTAAATGGGTCATTATGTAGTCAATGTGTCTGAGACTCAGTTACGAATTAAATGTTTAACAGCTGGGGTTTTTTTCCCTCTGAAAAACCTTACCTACAAGGCCTTTACTCTCCTAGCTCATTTGATCAGTTCTATGAACACATTTAACCAAAATCTAGGCAAATTCTGTGGGCCAGACTTATTGCTGATAGAAACCTGGAGCCATCCATGCAGAATCACTGATTTGCGTCCCCTGGCAACCCAGCTAACACAAAATATATTTTTAAAATATATTGTAGAAAAGACTGGGAATTATTTTCTCAGCCTGTCAACAAACTCCTTTTGACTGTCATCCTTCTCAGAGAAACACCCTGGTGAAACATGATGTTCCACAAGAGATTGATGGAAGGAGGTGCTGTCCAAGCAGACCAGCTAGAGTTCAACATTTGCATCGCCTTCACTCCTCTGCAGATCCTCAGTTGCTAGCAGTACAGCTGAGATCAGGTTTCAGACTTTCTTCCAGTAAGAAACATTAATCTGGCTGCTTCTTTTATACCCAGCAGCCAAGGTCAAAAATTAGAGAGAATTGGTATGTAGTGACCTAGAGTAGTTTATCTGTGCATTGCTTCCTAGGGAATGGGTCTAAAAAGGAGGAATGCAGAAGAACCTCACCATATCCGTATCCATGCATCAAACTTTAGGAAAACCAGCAAGGCAGAAATGCCTCATGTGGTGGGCTCTGCTGTTAGCTATACTTAACGAAGGACTGCCTTACCTTAGGCACTTCAGCTGATCCCAGGTATTGCAGTATCACATATGAAATAGAAATCTCACAAAGGGCTTAAACACCAGGAATATGAAACATTCACCTGCTGGAAACTGACTTAAGAACCATGCAACTGGACTTACCCTGCATTTTCAAATGAAACAACTACCCGTTAGGCAATACAGACCCCATCAGATAAAGCTGAGTTTACTGATATTTTTAACAAATAATAGAAAAAAAAATAAAGTTTTGATAATAGCAAACAATTTTGCCTTTGTAAAGTTCCGATTCATAAGAAAGTCCTATTTATTCACATATATCCACAGAAATTATACAGTTACTCAACCTTTCTGCTTTCAAAGTTTCTCTAAAACAAGAAATGATCTCAGATGTCCCCTCTTGGCTACATTATGACACAAACAAAATAAGACAAGAATGTTCTGTTAATGTCATCAAGTCAACACTATCACTCTAAATTCAGATAGAAATTAAATCTAATTCACTGCAAAGTCTACTGTGTGTTCTCTCAGGGCTCTCTCTGGAATGGGAAAGTGTCAGTCCTTCAGAACTCTTGCTGGAGTACTCAGAGCATGTCAGTTGAAGAAGTAGGATCAAAATGACAATCAGGAGGGTGACGAGTCTTGCTGGGATGACAGGCAGGGAGTGCATGTGGAGTGAGCACATACATGTGTACTCTGTTGCCCCCAAACTCCCCGCTGTCCCTTTTCTTGTGAGCCAGCGGGGCACCAAGCCCACTGAGAGGACTGACTTGTGCAATTTCAATGCCCTTTAGTGATGCACAAGAACAGAACCGACAGGAGAGCAGAGGGGATGGGGCATCCCAAGGCTTCAGTTTATTTGCATAGCCGAGAAGCCCATGATTTGCCCACACCACATGATTCAGGGACCAGCAATTTCAGATTTTATACTGACAATTCTTGTGTTCTCAGACGGTCTCTTTTCAGGGACCACCACGCTTTAATTACAAAGCAAAGCCATAGGTGCCTTCAAGGACTTGCTTAGAATCCCAGAAATCCCACTATAGGACATTAGTCATGGGAAGCATCAGTATGTCATTCCAGACCTATCCCACTCTCCCCTTACTCACTCACACAGACCTTCTGTAACTTTTCCTGGCATTATGGGGAGCAAGGTGGTAGTAACAAGGCTATAGTTACCTGGAGGATCCCTTCAAATGCAGGGCAATCAATAAGCAAAAATATGCTCCCGTTCTCAGTGGTAGCCAACAGATGGAGGTAATGCAGAAATCTGCAAGATGGGCCACTTCACCCAGTGACCCAAATCCCTGAAGTCCTGCTTCCTCCCACCACAAAATGTTCCCAAAGCCACTATGCAAGAGAGAGCTTCCCATGAGAAAGAACAAAATGCATCTTTCTGTCCCTCCCCAGACTCCACCAGATGTGCACATCCAAATCCTTAACCCTCAACAGCTATATTTGTGGTAATTTACAGTAAACACTGAAACGCACCTCTTGATACTCAGTGTTTCATATACAAATGTGGCACTAACAACCTTCTCCTGTTTTGATCTTGCAAAGGAACTGTGCAAAAGTACATCATTATATTCTGAGATGAAGACATTAGGAAGTATTCAGATGGTTCTAATATACACAAATAAATCAGCATACAAAGGTAGATTGGAAAAGCAACAACAAAAAAGAACAACAAGGATCATGTGTTTGTGTTAGCTGTTTTGCTTGTAAAGATATTTTTAACTTCATTTAGAAATGCCTCCCTCTCTCTGAATACATATGTGGGACGTTCAAAGAGAAGTCCTGGTTAGCAGGAACCAGTTTGCAAAAGGAGTTATTGGAAAGCAGATTTCAGATACTATATTCTTTTTATGAGTCACTATGACCACTGCAAAATTATTCCAATTAAAAGATTTTTTCTTTTTAGGAGAAGCACAATTAAGGTTGACCTTCTCTGCTTAAATTAAAATGGGAGTTAAATGAAGAATCTGACTCATTCCTCTAATTTTACAGGCTCAATTGCAATCTAGTCATGCCATTCATTTAAAGAAACCATTAATTTTGCTATGTGGCTGAAACTAGAAGGCTTCAGCTTTCTTTCTCTCACTTTTCCCCCCTCTTTTTGCTCTTTGTCTGTGCACCTGTTTGCACCACTTTACCATCCCATTTGAAAAACTTTGGGTAATCCTCTGGCACTAACCCTGGTGTGATAATACTTCTGTTATTCAGCAGCATAATTACAAAGGACAACACAGATAAAACATGTCTTTCACGTCTGCTGTGAATATGCCAGTTTTGCCAATCTTCAAGGTGAATGATTTCTAAAACCTTCTGTATTTAATGTTAATCTAAATTCTTCACACAAATAGAAACTACCAGCACCTTAGGGAAAAATGTTTACTTTTGACACATCAAAGTGAATGCTAATGGTCAAAACTTTTACAGTAGCTCTCACAAAAGCAGTACTTTCTCCAAAACACTTTATGAACCTTGAACAGACCTGCCCAGAGACAGCTTAGTGCTAGGTCTTGAATTCACAAGGGGAAGAAATGGCAGAGGGAAGTTAAATGCTGGAGCCAGGTATGTTCTGCAAAGGCAGAAACAAAATCTTTACCTGCTGCATCATAATCCTTTTGTCCTGGATAACATCACCAGAATTTACCAGTCAGGTGGTAATTGCTTTCTTTCAGTATTTTTTTTTGAGAACTGTAACTAACTAAACTTCCATCTGCTAAAAAGCTTGCTACCCACTAAATGTGTGGAAAAACCAACAGGACAACATTAAATATTACCTAGTTGCCTTATCAGGGAATGGGAAAATCAGCATCTTCACAATCCTTTTTCCTTTCCCTTTTGACAACAAGGAAGTCCAAGCTTTGCTCTGTTTCATGTCTCATAGCAGGTTTAGAATCATTGGTGTTGGTATCAATGGGGAAAGAGTCCTTATGGCTTGGGTCTTTCCTCACAAATGCTAGCCTGGCAGCCACTCTTAAACCCACAGAAGCATTTACCTGAATGTCTTATGTGGGTGCAATGGCTAAAACATGACCTAAGAAGGAATCTCATTCAAACAGGTAGGCAATAAGGAGGTCACGAAGGGCTATAAAACAAGATAAATTATCCTGTGCTCTCTTTTCAATAGCCTAAACAAATCTAAGTTTAGAACCTGTTTTTCTTGACCACATTCATATCACCACAGGATAGACAAATGTTGCTCCCTTGTGTTCCTCTGGCTTGTTCTTTTGTTTTTCTCATACTGCTGAGCTCTTTTGGGGCAGGACAGCTGTTCTAGACCCACGCTTAGCTCTAGGCTCATGGCTAGACATAGTGATTATACAGTGATGACAACAATAGCAAATTTGACCTGCAAAAGAAATGGATTCCTTTTTCTTGGTGAGGAGTTTGTAGGAAAGCATAGGCCTTCTTTAAATCTGATAGCTGACAAAAAGTATAATTTCAAGAAACACTGACTAGAGCTAATGGAAAGAATCTGGGAACTGAGGCTAACCAGCAGAGCTCCTTGATCCCCAACTATCTCACCTAAGAACCCCATGGACACACTGAACCTAAAAAATGACAAGAAGAGTCACAGAGAGTCCCCAAGGACAACACTTTCAGGACAGGAGCCAGCCCAGACTCTTGTGATCTCTGAGACAGAAGAATAAAGTTGCCAATCAGTGTCTAGAAGCATGTCAACCACGTTGTGTGGTCCAAGTAAGCAGGGAGAGCTTTGTGTACTCTCAAGATCATGGTCCCAAATCACCACATATTACCCTGTCCTCCTGAGAGACTGAACAAGGCCTAAGGAAAAGAAGGACATCTTCAGTTGATTCTTCACAAACTCCTCAACAAACTTTTTAGGCAAAATAGGAAAGTTTTTATACATGAACAATAATTAGCCACTTTGTCAGGAAAAAGTAAGATAAAACAGAGGGAAAAATTAAACTCTCCAGCTATGGAGTTGCCCTTCACAGCCTGTACCAGCATCTCAGATTGCTCTGTAACAACATCTAGCCTAAAGCACACCATATACAATAGAGAACAGATCTACATATAGGCTATACAATACTTGCAGAAAGGGAGTGATCATTTCCAATTCCTGTCATTTTCTGCCTGAGAAAGTTTACAGCTAATCTTATTTAACTAAGATGTCTAATGTTCAGATCAAATCTGTTAATCAAGGCTTTGTGCATGATACATATGGGTAAAAAATAAAAATAATAAAAAACCAATTCTTTCCATGCAGCTACAGCACAACATTTAAAGCATGCTTATGATACTTTCTATCGATGTTAGTAGAGCTTCCAACTCTGAATGGTGATACCCTCTCCCCTGAATCAAACAGTTGCCAATCCTGTGTACACCACACAAGCTGAGGGCTCAAAAGTTAGAAGAGTAAAAACTTTGTAGAGATGGTAAGAATGACTCAATACACTTGGAAGGCAAAGAGGATGCTTGGAGGCTTTTCAGTGAGAGCTGAAAACAAAAAATCTTCCTACAGTAATCCTGAGTAATCTCTAGGGTGCTCCTCTCTGAGGTAACTCAAATGCAGCCTGTTAGACCAGTGATTGAGGTTGTAGTGTGGACTGACAGGCCCTCGTGACAGACAAAAAAAGTCGTTTGTTCCAGTCTCACATGGTACTGAGAATTAGTTTCAATGTCTGAATCAAGACAGAAACTATCTAGGTTTGCAGCTTAGAGTCCTTGCATCAGAAAAATTATCCCGAAGGGAACACAAATAGCCTGTGTTCTTACAAATTCAGTGAGAAGCCTTCTGAGGCCAAACAAGAATAATGTCTTCTGTGCTAAGAGGCAAAAGGGAAACTTAATGAATTCTCTGTACACAGGTTCATCAGGTGAAGGACGTTGGTTATTTTGTGAATGGGCATATTTTCAAAGTTTCGATTTAATTAGGGTAATTTTCTAATACTTTGGCTGTTCATTAGAATCTCATCAGGATAGAAATTGGACAAAAATCCTTCTAGAACAGACCTTATTGTGAGAGATCTTTCATTCCATGGTCCTAGCCAGCTGGAAACACTGTGAATAGCCTCTTCAATGATATTTCAGTCTCCTGCTTTTGGACCCAGCTGAAACCAGGAAGTGCAGCAAAACCATAAATACCATTAAAAGTCAGAGAGGGAGAAAGATTAACCAGGTTTTGGCAAACCTCCAAAATTCTTCATTTCAGTTTGGGACAAAGGTTCAGGCTGGTTTTAGCAGATTGGTTCATCCACATTAGTTATTTCCCGCTCTTACATGAAAGTGCGTTTGTTTATCTTTCACTCCCTTATACATCAAGTGCTGCTCATACTCCTTGTACATCAGGCAATGTGTGTGCAAAAAAGAGCAAGAGGACTGAAATCATGGCAAAACTCCACAGCTAATTTGGGATCAGAAATGGTGGGCGGGAAAAGCTGATTCCAGCTGCAAGGGGTTATATGGAAATATCCCTCTTCATTTTTCAAAGTCCTGTCCCATGTAGCACTGTTGTTCATTAATTAGAAATTATAATATGTATTATTGATCACAAATGAATGGAGAAATTCATTGCATAGGCTGACTGAGACAAAAAAAAAAAAAAAAAAAAAAAAGCAGCAAGCAAGCATAAGGCCCTTTGGTTTTTGTTCTGGTTGTTAATGGGGTGAGGGACAAGGAGGAGACCATTCTTACCCAGTCCTGTGTCCCAAGATCAGGCACATGGTAGGAGTCAGCAGGAGCAAGGAAGCAGGGCTACTTACTCCTTAGCCTCTTGGGTCTTAAAATAGCTATTCAAACACCTATAGAGCCCCAATGTAATACTCTCCTGAACAGAGAATGATGTCAGCTCTTAAGTTTAGAGACAATTTCTTTTCAGAATCTGAGCATCTCCTGCATGGACAGAGTGCCTTCAGCATCCAGCCTCAAACTGCAGTGTGGGGCACTGCCACAATAATTGAAACTGTGAGATCATCTGAATGGGATAAACTGACTACACTACAGCCCAAAGGTCTCCTGTGAAAGTATGGCCACAGATGCTGAACATACCACAGGCCACTGTTGAAACAATACAGAGGGGACAGGCACATCCAGAATATACCGAGGCAACATCAACAAAAATAGCAGGTAGAAAGCAGTGTATGATTTTTCAGAAATGATTTTCAGACAAATACATTCACTTTTCCTTTGGGGGAGGGCAGGGGGAAACGAGCAGCATGTCCTTTAGAAACAGTGCTGGCATTATTCACGCTGCCAACCAAACCACTTAAGCTACAGAACCTTTGCAGTACCATAAGTGTAATACAAAAAAACAACCAAAACCCACTTACTTCCTTTTTTCCCCCCTGAGTATTGACATTCTTGTGCAGTATTAGGAGAGCTAATTTAGCTTCCAGTTCTAAGAATTTTTGAATCTATAGCCAGTAATTATTTGCATTCAGGGGTACAAAAGAGGAAAACAAAGCCCACAAATTCTAGCACATTCATGTGGGATTGGGAGTTGAATTAGGATCCTCACACCCCATTGAATTATCGGCCCCCCTATTAGAGCCTTATTAAAATGGTAATGATTATAATGCCAGTCATAGGCAGGCTGTCGCACCTGTCAAAAAAATACCCCGATTATCCTGTTCATTCAACTGTCTGGCACTCGAATCCATGTCTCAGGTTTACTATTCTGTGAAGTTTTCATTTTTCTTTCTTTTTTTTTTCCTTTTTATGAAGTAAAAAAAAAAAAAAAAAAAAAAAAGATACAAGAAAAAACACTTCCACAAAGGTGATAAAATATCCCCTTTAATTTAGCACATCTACTGCCCGTGTGGTGTTATGGTATCTAGGACAACAATCTGAGGAAATAGATACTATTTCACTGAATTTCTCTATAGTGAGGAAGAATACAGAGGGCTACGCTAAAATCTCTTTATAAAAAGGAACACTGGTTTTTAGGAACAAAAAGAACAATTGGCCTTCTTCCTTCCACATATACACACACAATTTCTATGCACAGCCAGGATTACGTTACTCAGAGCAGTAAAGTCTTTCTTCCTACACAAAATAAAAACCTCAGAAGGTTTAAAGGGACAGTCCTCAAAAGATTAACATTAGTGTCCGTCCACAGGCTTTGCTACGGAAGAGGCTGTATTCGTACATTTTCTCCTTCAACGTTAGTGAAAATATAATGCAAACTAAGCAGCACAAATCTACGCTCTAATCCTGAACACACATTTAGTAAAAGGGCACTGAGGCTTGGAGACCTCAAATAGTTTTCAATTTTAAATCCTACAGGGAGTACTCCAATTGCTGTTGTTAATAACAAGAATGACAATAATTTAATAATAATGAAAAGACATATAGACATTTTTCTTCCCCCAAAGTAGAAAACAGGTAGAAATAGTGTGGATGGGTTCCTGAGAATTTTGACTGATGATCAGGTGAATATTAAATATATTCCATCTTACTCAAAAGATTCCTTTCTCCTTTCCTGTATCTCAGTTGTGTGAGTTTGTCAAATACACAGTATTTGAGAAATGCTCTTACACCTCAGTGGAAGAGCATTTCGGGGTTGAATGCCTTCAATAGCATCTGAGACAGATGTTGTGTCACTAAGTGCCTGGGACCTTTTGGGAAGTGGAGTGACCAACAAAAGACCGTTTGGGTTCTGTGTGTTTTGGTTTGTTCCAGAAAAATATTTTTAATGGAACATAAAAAAAAAAAGCTAGGGTTTTCTTAGCATGGGGAATAAAGAAATGTGCAAGAACTGCACTTAGCAGGCATCAGCTCCAGAGCACATGAAGCACTAAATTTGATTCTATTTTCACTGAATTAACTAGAAAAAAAATCCCTTTATTTTAGTAGCTCACCTTTTAACTTGCCTAATGATTGCCACTCTAAGATGATAGGTATTGTAGCCAGACTTTGGTGGAAAGAGCTCCTAAATGTCATTATTATTTAAACCATTCATTGTGTTTTTAAGTATATTTCTTCTGAGCTCACAACAGTTTAGAGAATGTTTCTTAAGGTGAAAGGAAACAGAAATTGAAAAGATGTAGTGAAAAATAAGAAGTGACCAAAAAAAATGTGGCTAATAAATGACTGAGCAAACAGATTGCAGCAGTTACCTATCATCTCCTCAGTCTGAACACACACATTTTATTTTTGGACCTGATTCTTCCCACTGTTCTGTTTTCTGCTTTTCAAGATGATAAATACTTCACAGTAGGGGTGGATGGTGCTTGTTTAATGCCTTGCAGGAAACACTGTGTCCTAAAGAGGACTTTGGGTTCCTTAATGACACAGTGATGTCTTTTTTTAAAACTCCAGTTATCTCCATGAGAGTAGAGCTAGGCCTAGAGGTGAGTCTGACAGGCAGAAATCCTGTCTATAAATAATCACAATCACTTAACCCAAAATCCCTTAGTGCCCTATGATCAGAGACATCTGAACAATGTGGTTGAACAGTGAGAGATAAGCAGCCTACACACATTTCCATCCTTCACTCCTAAATTCAGGGAGTGACCAGAAGGCTGAAGCAGCCTTCAGAACAAATTCAAGCAGCTTGAAGGCCACCTGAGCTTTTGCAAAGGGTTAGGGGTACTCTGAGACTCTACCACTAACCTCACCACATGTGCTGCCCTGACTCTGCTGCCTACTCACTTTTTGTTGCTTTAACTTGCCTCTGAGAGCTACCCCTGTGACCATCTCCTTACTATCTGAATTAGTGGAATGAAGATACTCCTTCATGCTGTCCTCAGGAGAGCTGAAGCACTCAGACTGATGGCAGGGAGCTGTAAGCTTTTGAGGAAACAAGAGAGGCTATAGAAGCCGGGGAGACTGGGACAGGATAGATGCAGGCACTGCCTGACTACATTTCTACAGGTAGCACATTGTTTGGATTTGGGAGGAGCAGCTGAGACAGTGGGATCACAAGCTGTTACCCACCATCTTAATGAACCTCATCTCAGATGTTTCAATCAAGTGACTTAAAATTCCTCAAACTAACTTCCAAAAGCATTACTGGGAGAAAGACAGAACTGATAAAACCCTACCACAGCAACAGGGACAAACCCAAGAAGGGTCTCAAGACCACTTCATTGATGCCTTACTTGCCCAGAATTAGCCTGCAAGTGATCAGAACGTGAATATTTGAGAAGATGCTCCAGGCTGCATCCTTCTCTTTCAGTCATTTTCCTCCTTGAATTCCACCAACACTCAAGTGGTTCTGTGGCTTTTCATTATGTGTGAATGAGTGTTGCCACCCTTGTTGATGTGGTAGCTAGAGAAACTATCCATTCCTTCAAAAAATCCTCAACCAGAAACAGACCACCTACCCATTATTAGCCAGGGTTACCAGTTAAAAACGTATGAAGGGAATCACATGAATGGAGGGCAGTGTGCATGTTTTATTAGTTTGAACAACAAGGGACTAGATGGATGAAAGATAAGGTAATGATTTGTGACAGGGGTCCAAAATTTGATTTCAACAATTAAATTACCCTTCTAAGAGATCCCCAAGGAAATCTATTAAAATACCATCTTCCCCTATCCCCAGAGTATACAAAAGCTGCCTAGTAACTGTCCAGTATCACTTCCTTTGTGACATGTTGGATGATTCCCAAGACAAAAACCATATGCTGTCTGATGAATGGTAGAGCAATCAACAAGGAAAGGCTATTCTTTAAGTTACTTGCCATAAAAAAAAAAAAAAAAAAAAAAAAAAAAAAGAGAAGGGAGGAAAAAAAAAAAAAAAAGCGCAAAAAAAAATATGAAAGAAAAAATATGAGCATGGATGTAAGAATGAAGAGAAAAAAAAAAGAAAAAGAAAAACCTTAAAGAACTGGCCATAAAAAAAAAAAAAAAAAAAAAAAAAAAAAAAAAAGAGATAGAGAGAGAAAAAGAAACAAACAGCTATATAAAAAAAGTTTGTACTAGAAACATAGGGTTTGTTTTTACTCACTTAGTTTTGCACTGGATAATCAGAATTAATCCCAAATTAGAAAAGCAAGATTACATCCTTAGAGAGCATGAGGGGAATTGCACTTCTGAAGCTGTGAAAGCTCTGCACCCTGTGTTCAGAGGAGCATGCAGCAGTGAAAACTGTGTTGGCTTATGCTTGATCAACATATTAACCCTTTACAGTTCCTTGGGACTAGTATTGAGGCCCAAGCTTTCCTCTTACCATCACTCTCTAGTCGTGTTACATTGCTGTTAAACCTAAGGTTACTCCTACTTCATAAATATTGCTGTTTAAACCTAGGAGTGTCAGATGTGAACCATGGAAGACATATCAACAAAAGAAAGTAGAACGAACTTCTGCATCATGATAGATGTAAGGGAGATCTTTATTTGACTCAACCTAGATAGACATAACATTTGGGCCTAAAAATAACACTTGTGGCTAAACATGGAATGCAAAGCAAGACACTGAGCAATAAAGGACTTAGGTTCTTATATATACATACACTGCATCTCAGGTGCTCAATTTAATTATCACTGAACAATGCATCTAGTGATAACAAGAAAAGATACCACGGGGCAGATGAGGCATTTTGAAATACCAGTGTGGAATCTGATACTAGAAATCAGTATCATGTACTGATGTGGTCAGTATCCAGCACAAAGCCTGCCCCCAGCCAGTTGCTCAGTATAGTTAGAATACTTTCCTACATGCTATTTTTGATGTCTTCTATACTTTCTTTCTAAATTATATTAAAAAGACAACTTTCAGTCATCAACGCTATATAGTGAAACATTCTATGTTCAGATGTAATTTTGGAAGCTGTGAAGCAAAAACTCTTTTTATAAAAAACTCCCACTTTGGGGGAAAACACACCTCTCAGTTTACTGTTTTGTCCCAAATCCACAAATTTAAGCATTCACATAATTTTCTTTGTATTTCTCTTTCAGAATAACTAAAATTCATTGCAATGTGCAGGATTATAAGCAAATGAGCAGTTCTTTGCAAGACCCAGACTTGAAAGGATCTGGTATGCAGCTGTAAAGGGCTACATGAAACTCAGAAGGATCTCTGTTAACAGCACCAGAATGTTTTACCCATCCAGCCTGACATATTTTCAATTCCAAGGCCTTCAACTCCATGCAGCTAATCAATAGTCTCAGAACTACTGCAAAAAAAAAGGGACACATTTTTACATACTACAGTTCCCTTTCTCTTAAGGAAAACTTTCAACTTTTATAAACACTGAAGGAATTTCAGAGGCTGCTGTCTATACATTTTCCAGGTATAGTTTTGCTTTTGTATTATTACTTACGATCCTGAAGCCAAAACACCAGATCAGAACAACTGTTCAAACCCTTCTCAAGGCTGGCCCCAAGTCTAGTTAGCATTCAGTTCAGAATATCCTGCTTTGACTGTGAAAAGGAGCAGTTACCTCTTTCATAAGCTGCTTTAGAGTAAAAAAAAAAAAAAAAAAAAAAAAAAAAAAAAAAAAAAGAAAAAAAAAAAAATTTGTCCTTGAAAAGCTTGAATAGATGCCAACCATTTTGGGGTTTATAGGAGGGACTGGGGTAAGTACCTGAAAAGATATTGATGCCAAAACCCCCTCTTATTTAGCAAAGTCAGGATTTTGCTCCATTGCTCCACAAGATGCATCTGCACATAAATTCTGTAAAACCACTGCCTAACCCCAGGGACAGGCAGAGTTCCTGTGCTAGTATTTCTAAGGATCCCTAAAGATCCTGTGTTGAGTATGGGCATGCCCATTTAAGTTTCTGGCAGCTGAAATGCACTTACATTACAACTAAACCCACTGTGATTCTTTATTGTGATGTTCTTCTGCTTATCTTATCTACAAGACTTGACAATCAATGTTACCAGTGTCCATCTACCAGACCAGCCACACATAAAATGCAGCAAGGGGATATTTATAGCCTATATGGTTCCCCACTTAGCTTTTGTGATTTCCATTCTTGCCTGCTTTTGTCTCCTCAGTCTTACTTACACAGCTTCCACACATAACTTGTGGCTGTGGATGCCCCTGGATGATAAATACTCCGAGCCCTTAAAGGTGCGAGATTCAGATTATGAATATAACTGTGAGTCCCTCACTCAACAAACTCCTACATGGGGGCCTGCTGTAACTGGGACTTTGACTTCATGGTATTTATTTTACTGTGCTTCATAGAGATTCTAGCGCTGGTGATGACTCATCCAACAGTTATACGTGGTAATTACCAGGACAATCGGAACTCAAGGTTTTCATGCAAGGGTTTGACAACTCACAGTTGTATATACCACACATTGATAAAATCAATGGGATTACTCCAGCTTAGCTTCAAAGTAAGATCAGATCAGGGTCAATAATTTATAACCAAACTGTAAACAACACTGAAGCATATTGCAAGCAGTAGTTTTGCTTTGAGTACTCCTGCTTTACACCATGGGAGGCAAGAAGAAACACCTGTGTTGCTGCAGTGTCCGTTGGGTGTAACTGTACTAAAATCCTGAGAGAAATAAACAATAGGTAATTAGGAGTTAACACTTTCCAGAGTTAGTCCCTTATGCATTCAGCAGATCTCAATGTGATAACAGGAATCCAAATATTTACAAAAATAGTGGTTTGTGACTGGTTTTGAATGGCAATGATGACATAAAATATGGTTTAAAAAGGTTCACAGTGTTTTCTGTTACCTTTGATGGTGGAGATCACTGAAGCTCTACATCCAAAACTTTTGCCAGGAAAGGTGTTTGACAAGCATGTAATACTTCTTGATACTTTTATAACAGCCCAGCCTACATATTGGGTGCTGTCCTGTTGGGAAAAAAAGAGTAAAGCAGTTATTTTATTTTATTTTTTCATTCTGATTATTGTAACAGGCTAAAAGAGAACCCTCTAGTCAATATACAGTGGAATAGGAGATAATTTCTGGGTGCTTGTACTGAAAACCATCTTTTGCTATGATTGTTGTTTATGACAAACTTAATCTTCCAGTGACAGACAACAAAAAAAGAGAAAAAATTGGCTTTTCTTAGGAATGCTTTTTGTCCACTTTTAACTTTCTGGCTTGCCAAAATGACTAGGAATAGACTGTAGGATATCCACAGGGATATCCAAATGATCCTAAAATTGAATCCTTTTGACTAGAATTCAGCCATTAGTCTTTACTCAGGTAAAATCAACACAGTGTAAACTTCATGAAACAGCACATGGTAAGGAAGAGGTGGAAGTGCCCAGCAAGCTCTCTGCCACGTGGTGAGCAAACATCTGATGGCACTGTTATGCACTGTGGTCACAGTGTGTACTCTTTCGGCATCCCCTGAAGTAGAGCATTTGGAAGATGCTTTGGGTGCATTGAGCATGTCTGGACAGTAGTCAGTACACAATAGATGAATGTCTGTTTTGCCTGGTGTTCAAGCAGGCAGGATTTCAGGCCCATCACTTCAGATGCAGGGAAGGGTATGACACTGTAAAAATAATACACTAAAATAAACTGGAACACACACACTCCAGCTTTGATTCTAATCTCTGACCTTTACCATGTGACCCTGGTAAAGTTACTACATCTTCAGATCTCAGGTTTCCAGGTGTAAAACACTCATTCACTCTCCATTTAGCACAACAGGGGCTAAATGGTAACCTAATACAAATAACAGGCATCACGTGTATGCTTCCAGTGAGCCTTTTGCCAGTCATGTTTCCAGTAATCAGGAAGAAACGCTGGTTATTCCCATGAATGGAAGGAGGAGACAGGGTCTGGGGAGCTCAGGCAGGGGCGCCCTGTCCCTGTGCCTCTTGGAGCCCAGTGACACAAGAGCTGCCTGTGCCTCCTTGCAAAGCCAAGGGACTGTTTCCAAGTCTGTAAACCAAAAGTGTTATTACGCTTTTTTTTGGGACACACCTCTGTTTCCCCAGTTGCTCCTTTCTACACCTCTTGTTCCCGCAGCAATCTCATTGTCTCTTTTCTTGCCTCCACAGGATCTTTTCTTGTTTTAGCCTGAGCAATGTCAGATTTTATTTCCTCTTCTTTCCCTCCATTCAGCCCCCTTGCCTCAACCCCCCAACCCCTATTCTGTGCATTTGCAACAGAAGTGTAAACTTCAGAAACTATTTGTATTTCATGGGCATTCACACATTATGCCAAAACGATGGCCCAAAAGTTTGGCGGGTAATCTCAACCCCAGAATTCGTGAGCTGATGATGAATGGCTGTGAAGCCTTTGTGATTGCTCAGGCTCCATTGTGGCTGGAACAATGGAGGAGGACACAAGTCTGGCTCAGGAGAGCAACGGATAAAACTGTTGGGGAGAATGGCGGGCTCCTGCCGACATGACCACTTGTTGACATTGAAAGGATTCAAAAACAAGTGAGCAGAAACAGAAACGATTCTGTTCGGCGAGGCTATTAGTTGCAACGTGTGGCAGTGGAGCGGTCACTCCTGATGTGTTTCCTCGCTAATGAGCCTTGAATGCCCTATTAAACTGGGATGCTATAGGCCCAGCACCACTGGGGCAATGCTATGCATGAATGACTCCCCCAGCACCTATTGGCTGCCTGCATGAAGGAAGCAACTGGCAACACTCAGATCTAAACGGGACTGACAGTACAGTTAAATGATCATTAATTAGAGTTGCTGAACAGATAGGGACTCAAAGCAATTCTTAATGACAAGATAACAGCCTAGCATTACTCAGCTTCGAGCAAGTTCAAGCTTGCACCCCATCTCAGTCTTTGTACTGTACAAATGGGTGTCAAATTGATTTTGGTTTCATTCATATATTCACAAACCATAAGAAATCCTGACTGTGTGTTGAGACAGTACTAGAGGTTTTTATATCCAAATATGAAAATAACTCTGTGTTAAAAATGGATTGTATGCAGAATATCTCACATCAGAAAAAGGAAAAGAGAACGATAAACTGAACAACTCATCTATTAGCATGTTTGGAAATGAATCAGTAAGGAAGCCACAACTCACCCATCTTATGTGCTCTTTCATCAGCCTCTCTCCCCAGTACTTAGCATGCTCTAGTCATCCAGACTTACTCCAACCTCACAACTGGAACCCCTGGTTTGCTTGATCAATCACTGAATACTTATCTGGGAAAATAAAAGAAAGCAGCATCAAAGCATCAAGCATTAGAAGCAAAAAGTCAGAACAAGAAATGAAAACTCTGTCTTGACAACATCTTCTTCATCTGCTAGCTTGGGAAGAGCCTTTCCCCAAGAGCACATTATCTCCCAATCATCAGCTTCTGGGCTGGTTGCATCATTTTGTGGAAAATTGTGTATGGCCTCTTCTCGAAACAGGATATTGGATTAGCACGAGTCTGATTTCCTATAAGGAATCCTGTTCAGTGAAGACTATTGTTGACTATATATTTTTATACTGCAGTACCAATGCTTCATAAATACAGAGTACAGTTCCTAACAGCTTACAGGCCCAGGGCACTTGTACAAGTTCTTGCACCAGGGATTGAAGTAGTCAAACAAACAACGTCTGTTTGTGACTAGAATAGTAAAGATCAAAGTATTTGGCATTTTTATTTGGCATTGGGTTTTTGTTAGTATGTATTCTTAATAGAATAGCATAATAACCACTTTAATTACACAATAGGTTACATAGGAGTGTATGTACATATGTGACACAGTGAACTAAGGATAAGTTTCTTGAATAAATCACAAGATTACATAAATTTTTAATTGTACATTATTCTGAAACTCCTTCAATATAACAGAGAGATGGGAAATCATCCAGCAGGACCTGGACAAGCTGGAGAAGTGAGCCCAAGTGAACCTCATGAGGATCAACAAGACAATGTTCAGGCTTCTGCACCTGGGTTGGAACAATCCTCATTATCAATACAGGCTGGAGGATGAGGTGATAAAAAGCAGCCCTGTAGAAAAGGACTTGGGGGTTTTGGTGGACAAGAAGCTGGACATGACCCAACAATGTGCACTTGCAGCCAAAAGGCCAATCTCATTCTGGGCTGCATCAAAGGAAGCGTGGCCAGCAGATCGAGAGAGGTGATTCTGCCACTCTGCTCTGGTGAGACCTCACCTGGAGTACTGCGTCCAGCTCTGGAGTCCTCAACACAAGAAGGACGTGGACCCAATGGAGCAGGTCCAGAGGAGGGCCATGAAAATGATCAGAGGACTAGAACACCTCTCCTATGAGGACAGGCTGAGGGAGTTGGTGTTGTTCAGCCTGGAGAAGAGAAGGCTCCAGGGAGATCTTATAGCAGCCTTCCAGTACCTGAAGGTGGCCTACAAGAAAGCTGGAGAGGGACTGTTTACAAGAGCATGTAGTGATAGGATGAGGGGTAATGGTTTTAAACTAGAGAAGGATAGATTTAGATTGGACTTTAGGAAGATATTCTTTACTATGAGGGTAGTGGAACACTGAAACAAGCTGCTCAGAGGGATGGTGGAGGCCACATCCCTGGAGACATTCAAGGTCAGGCGTGATGAGGCTCTGAGTGACCTGATCTAGTTGAGGATGTCCCTACTTACTGCAGGGGGGTTGGACTAGATGGCCTTTAGGAGTCCCTTCCAACCCAAGGCATTCCATGGTTCTTATAAATCTTTTTGCACATTATAAGGAATGAAGGTATTGTCAAGTGGGATGTAGATCATAGCTATGATGAGAGAGATTGTTGCAGATTGTTGAGAGACTCACTTTAGTAATTACTAATATTTTATATTAAATTGTGTAATATGATGGATACAATAGAACAAGATTATATTACATGACTCTTAAAATGTGTCCACATAATATATGTGCACAATTATTATATTGGCTTTTCAGCCCTCCCTGTCTCCCCCAGCACACATAATCTAAATTCAGACTGTTAGTTTCTCTGAAGGGAAAAGAGGTAAATGACAGTCAGGCCTGGGACTGTGGGAGGAAGCTGGTTTTCCCTTTGGCAGTGGGGCAGCAACATTGCTCCATAATCACTTCTGAGGTGCAAAATTATGTGTGAAATGGCATGTTGCTTGATAGGTTCCAGATCTTGCTTTGGAAGTATAAAATTTTCCAAGGTAAAGAGGAACCAGAGAGGTGCTAAAGCATAAGAACAATATTACCTTTCAGATACTGTAAGTCTCATCACACCTCACTGACCAACCTGATGGGGTGAGAGGAGGATGAAGAAGACTCTCTCCATATCTCCCTTTTAATCTCTCCTCCTCCCCCAACAGTGCTGCCAGTATACCCAGACTTGGCTATAGAGGGTGATGGACTTACACATTTTGGTCCATTAAATGCTGGCTCAGGACATGGCAAAACTCACTCTGACATCATGAGGTTGGGGGTCTATTTTACACAAGCAGCAGGTGGTCAGCCTCTTTGTTTGCCAGGAAAGGCAGCCTATCTACATCAAATTCCAGCAATGAGACTCTTAATCAAGTCTGAATTTTCAGATGTCCCAAGAAAATCAGTTAATTAATTCCTGGCTTATAGGCATTAAAAATACCCTCAGATAGCAAATCTCAGGATTTGTTGAGCCTGTAATAACCACTATTTTTTTAAAAAATGAACATGTTTTAGGCACCTTCCTGGAACTGTGATATTACAGGGTTGATTGACAAAGTGAAAACAGCCCAAACCCTTGCATTCTTGTAATTTTTATAATTCCCTTGAGTTTTCCATGACATATTCTGTGGGGCTTTCCACAAGGCAGATGAAAACATAAGGGGACTCTGTAAGAAATATGAGTGGGGGGGAGTGACGTAAATATAGATTCAGCAGCTTGCGTTTTTACTGCTTTTGAAATTGTTACAGAAGCTGAAATACAAGTGTGTCACTAGACAGTTTCCTCAGAGAACCTGTAAATCAGCTGGTGATAATATTTGTGTAATAATCCCTGTTTTACTTTTCCAGTTTAGACTTCCACCACACAGGTGGTTACTGTGATGTCCAGAGGTCCCAGTTTGAGAGGGGCCCCAGGATGCCGGGCCCAATATGAACATACAGGCTTTGTTATGTTAAAGCCCACACAATAATCACATCCTCCTCTTGGTAAAAGGACCGCTGAAGAGGAGTATTGTGCATTTGCTATTGTCTCTCTCTCCTTTGATGCCTGGGCTGAACTCTCATTAGGCCTAATTGGATGTTTGTAACATGCCCTCAGTGAAGGATATACCTGTCTGTTCCCTGTGCCTGAGGACTGCCTAGGGAATGGGATGTCTCCTTAGGGGAGGATTTGGGGCCACACTGAGCCCGTCAACTGAAGATCTCTGAGGGCCAACACTGCAGAGCAATGCCAACTCAGCCCCCAGGAGTGGTGTCAGGGCTACAGCTGGGCTCTGTTGGGTTTGAGACCTCAGCCACAGCAAGACAGAGCACTGCGTCACAGGACACACCCTTGCCTGGTCTGGAGAAGAGAAGGGATGCCTGATCTGAACACAGTTTGTCCCAGTGGGTTTATTTCTTCACTCTCTGTAAAGTAACGTTATAGCTTTGAGGTTTGACTGTGCTTCATCCATGGCATGTGGCACCCTGTCAGGCTGGGCTTATTTATAACAAATCCAAACAAACTCCTCTCTTTTACAGATGCTGGGGTCTGTTTGAGTTGTTAAGAGGCAGAATAAATAACACTGCATTTAAGGTAAGTTGGGAGGCAATGTGTGGCCAGTCTTCTCACCCACTCTTGTATTTGTTAGATATCTTCTCTGTTGATATAAACTCAGTGTTCATTTATACTCTGTTTGAAATGAAAACCAAAACAAAACCCGCTTTTGTCAGGGAATAGTCAAAGGAATGTCATGTCAGCAAAGTTTCAATGAAAGCCAGGAGCATTCAGATGCATAAAACTATAATGTCTCCAGTCCCAGTTACTTCTGTACCATATGGCCAGAGAGAAGCAGATGGGCCAGGTCACAGCGGGGGAAGAGAGAGAGAGAGACTTGGGATTGTTATCTGACCCAGTGGGCCAACACTAACAGACTGTCCCCAGTGACCGGGCTATTATTATCAGAAAGAGCTGATAAGAATGTGATCCTCACATTTATTTGCCCTCAGGTAGTTCTCACATGTGACGCCTGATCAAAATGACCTTTTTTTGTTTTTTTGCAGATGTTTATTTTGGGGCTGGACCGTTTGACTCACAAAGAAGCAGTGGACTGAACTGCACTTGTCTTTTATTGATTTTAGATGCAGGTTATTCGTATCTGTTTACTTGCCTAAAGTTCAGAAAGTGGTTTGTCTAAACAAGATAAATTCAATAAGTAACACAAAAAAGTCATTTTTGGTAAATTATTATTATTATTATTGCTGTTACATAGCAGTGTAAATGTTAGTCCAGCAAAAATAAAGCAGAACAGCATGGTTCCTGTCAGAGGAATCCTGGGATGTCTGATATGATTTCAGCAGGAGATTTCTATGTTACTCTGTTTCTCAGCTTCCCTGTATTAAAAAGAAATGTTCCCCAAACTATTAAATTGCAAGGTATAGTTACCTAAACATTACATGAAAAGAGTTTTGGGGGTATTTTTACAAGAATGAAAAGGTAGAAGAATTGCATGAAAAACACTTGCATAGTGAAGTTGTAGACAGAATTCAGCTATTTCTGTTTGTGATTCAAAGGCACTAAATATTTCACCAGAGCTGAAGAATGGACCCATTGAGGGTTGTTAGACTGCAGGTTTTACTGTTGAGCATGCTTTTCTATGTTTAATTTTATGGCTCTTCCTCTCAGGCACCTTATAGTCCCCAGCTGATGCCCACCTGAAGGAGTAAGTACCACTATTCTGAACTTTGCATCTAGTGGACTGCAGCAGAGGAGAGCTCAGCACCTGCCCTGTGGTGTAGAGCTCCTATCCTCCTGGACTATGGCAGTAGCCCCTCAAATCACAAAACCATCCTTGCTCCCACTGCTGAAAGAAGAACCTCAACCATGACCTTGAAGGACCCATGTTCTTACTAGAGGCAGGCCCCCCTGTCCTTGCAACAACGTGCTTCAGATGGCTCTGCAAGGCACCCAGCCTGCCCAGTGGAGCAGTGTGTCCAACTGTCCTTCAGCAACTGGATTGAAACCCAACTCACATTACACAGACTGTCCAAAAGCTGCCAGACAGTCATGACTTTTGGTAAGGAGCGATTGTGGCAGTCTCAAATTGGTTACATGGAGATGAAAACCATCCTGAACTGTCCCTGTCCTCTGAGGCACTACTGGGAATAGGTAACACGCAAATAGAAACTGCAACTGCAGAGCTATGGGCCATGGCACATTTCCCAAGACACAGCTCCCTAACCTCTTCCTTTTTGTCTTCTGATAGTTCTAAAAAAAGGAGAGATTAAAATAAAAATACTAACAATATAAGCAACTGAAGAATGTCCCCTGGTCACTTTCATCTGGTGGCCAGACATGATGGGGAAAGTTTGCCCTTTCCAATTCAGTGGAGCCAGTACTGACCATCAGCAGCCAACCACAGCACTCCTTTTGAAGGACCCCAGGTGGGATTAGCCCATGTGTTGGCAATGGGGAGGGAAGAGCATCCCTCCCTCCAACCCAGCCCCACTGTGCTGTGCACCCAGAAACAGTTGTGACCTAAGAATGAAACATTTATTTTTAACAGCTGAGAAAGACCGTGTTTCAACTCTCTCTTTCTACACAAAATAAGAATGAATAAAATGATCATGTCACTGCTTGGTACCTTCAGCCAGCCAGAACATTTACCAAAGTTTCTTTTTCCCAAGACTGAATGCTGGAGTTCCTTTTGGGGGATTTATTCCATATCTGTGACAATTGGATAAACAAGAGGCAGAAGTGGAGAAGCCATTATTTTACAACAATGATGCCATTCGCTCATTCCATTGTAAGCTATTTTGTAAAAGGAAGACTTTGCTGACCAGACATTGCTATTTGACCTTAAGCACAACTAACTAGCTATTACGGGCTGCAAAAGCAGGAAAGCCCTGTGTCCAGAATCTCCAAACCTTATTAAAATGGCCATTTGGGACACTGTCACTCAAATTAAAACAGAGAGATTTATTGCTGCTAAGTGACATTATTAGCACTCACAGAGCCTAGGCAGATTGTTACTTCTGGCTGAGCTTGGAGCCGCTGGCTGACCTCTATGTTGCATCCTCTCCTTGATACACTATTCTTGGGAAATTCAACACTTCTATAGAGCCAAGGAGATTTGGCAGGGAGAGGGATCATTTTCTATGTCCCAAGGGTGCAACGACACATCTCTGGGGTCTCCCTGTAATACAACACTGACTGCAGACTGGAGATGTGCTGAGGGAAGGGGTGTATGTTTGTGAATCTACATATGGGCAGGGGCAGTGGGCAAGGGGTAATAGATCCCTTCAAAGAGAATTTTGTCCCTCCAGGATAGTCTATACCATATTTAGGGCTTTGGGATATCTTTGGATTAAGACCCAATGTAAACCATGAATGAGCACACATTTTGCTGAGAAATATATCCTATAATTATTCTTTGCAGACATTATGGGAAGAAATGAAACTTTTTCACAAGTGGCTTCCCATGGGACAAGTATTCCTAAACTGCAGGACCACATTTGGAAAGCCCATCCCTCATCTGTGGGGGTGTCAGAGCACATCTAAGAAGGGAAAGGGGAGATTTCTGTTAATTTTTTCACTTCTAGACTTTCCCTCTGCTGATATCTCGTTAGGGCTGTTATTGGAAAATGAATGTTATACAAGGTAATCAAAAACATTTCTGGGCTAAAAGAAGGACCTGAAGTCCCTCCTGTGAGCATGGGTGTGAGAACATGGTCCCTCTGACCATGCCCCAGTGGAGCTGGTGGTCCTGGTGTTGGAGAAACACAGTACCTATCTCAGCTGTATGCTGACTGCTCAGATACGTGCCCAGCTCTCTTATGTACCTTGACAAGAATTTAGCAACGTTACCCAGACTGGCATATAAATACTGCATAGTCTTAGCAGGATGCTACGAGAAGCCAAGCTTCAAACTCAACTCTCCCTTTATTTTCAGTTCAGTGGAAGCTCATTTGACCTCATCTATACTTTCGTGCCCTTCTGCCCCTGCAGTACATTAGTCCAGGCATTATTTTTAAGATTACATTAAATCAAAATAAATTATAATATAAACCCACTGTAGTTTGAATCCTTGACTGATTAGTTTTGAAGATACTCTTTTGAGCTGACTGTCTTTTCTCCCCATTTCCCCTACTTTACCAGAAAAATCTTCCATTGACTAGTCAGACACCGAAATATTTCTAGAAGACATGCAGCTGGATTTCCAGGAAAGGGAACAACATATTCAGAAACTCCTTAGAGATGACAAAAAACCATGTGAGGGTGCCAAAACTGTGACCACTTACAAGAACTCTTATTATATAGAGCGAGAGAGTAAAAAGAATGACAAAGAACAAAGAAAACAGAAGAGGTAAAGAGAGGAGGAAAACTAATTCCCCAAATATTAAATGTTTAGAGACAGAGTATTGATCATTTCATGCAAGTGATTTCACCTGATAACCAGGAATGCAATAGAAACAAAATTCAAATTTAGCTCTGCTTAATATACATTGTCTCAGCTTGATGCTGCAAAGTACTTTTCATTGCAAGCCAAAAGAACAGCCCTCACTGATGCTTACTTGAATGTCTCAATTTCTGGATTAAGCTGTCCCATTGTTTTGAAGCATAGTTATGGTTTAGAGATCAATGGGACATAGACTATCCTAATCTACTATGAACAGCCTGTAGCAGCGAAGGGATACTCTGCACTAGAGAGCCATCTAAGTCTTCTAATTACTTCGGCTACTGATAGATTGGCTCTTACCCCCTTGAATTCCTTTGTCACTGAGGAGTTAAAATTCATGAGCGTCTATGCTGCTGAATACTTACTCCAGTGCTGCTATTTTCTGCGCCAAGCTAGTCATCACCGCAAAGAGTCGGAGGTCTGTCAGGCCATCTGTTACATAATAGTCAACAATCTCTAAAATCTGGGGAAACAGAGATGGAGAGAGCAAAGATGATGAAGGGTTTAAAAAGAACAGATTGCTGCCGTGCTTGGAGGGGAGGGAGGCAGGGGGAAGGGGGAAAGGCCAGATAATAAGCCCTGATGGAAGCAGAGACAAGCCTGATTAGCACAGCCAGCAAAACAACCCCCAAAAATATTAATGCTAGTCTCCAAGGAAGTTGACAAGGACACCAGACTGGTGGGGAGAAAAATTGCTTTGGGGCAAGAAAGCTGAAGGAGGCCCTGAAAAATTAATGCTATAACTTAGGCATTACCATATACAACTAGCCACTGAAGATTCTATGAAAACACCCTCTAAATAAGTAAAGAAGCCTCCCCCAAATCCTTCTGTCTCTTGGTATTATACAACATGCTCTCCAGTGTACCACAGGAAAATAAGTGTATTTTTTTTCCTTCCACCCTTATCCTTTCTCTATTCCAAAAGGCACTGTTTGCTGAGTTTTAAGGCATCAGAGTGATGAGGACTTACAAGTAGGTCTTGCAGCTACCTCATATTTGTCTTGTCACACGTCCACACTTTAAACAGGTCTAACTATATATGGTGTAATATGCTCTCAGGAGACATATTATCTATTTAATTGTGTCTGCAGCCATTGAAATGATACCAGCAATAATACTGGCTGGGTGAGCCACCTAGCTGTATTAAAACTCTCCTAAAATGAGCTGACTTCTTGTCTGCTCTGTCCAGCTCTGTCTGGTCTTAAACCTGTTCCACTTGTTAATGCTTTCAGAGCTTACTTTACCAGCAATAAGCACAATACTGGTATCATCTTGATTTTTTTGGCATATGGGGATGTTCCAGCCTAAACGCACCGCAGGTCTCATCACCAGCCTCCTTGGAGCTGCCTCCAAATGGATGTCCATTCAACATCAAGGTCCAAATTTTACCCCCAGGCTCTCTTAACATGAAAGACTACTGGGAATTGAAGGCCTTAGAATGGTTTCAAGCAGTTGTTTCTGCTTAACAGCAATGTGAAACAACAATCAGACTTTCAGCTTTAGTTTTGTCAGCCCTCTTCGTCTTTCGGTGGCTGGCTGAAGAAAACACATAATCTTAACTCCTGTAAAGTTCATATGCTTCAGAACATCTCTTCAGACCAAATTGGAGTTGTACATGCTCTCTTGCTCAGGTGCTTTGTTTTATTATCCCTCTGAGCATCACAAATCATTTTTAAACTATAGCAGAAAACACAATACCTGCTTGCTAAAGGAAGGAAGGGAGAGAAAAAGAATGTTTTCTGAATGTACTTTTACAAATAACTAAAGAGGCAGGGATAACTTTGCAGGTTAACTTTCTATATGATAGTAACCAATATCAAAGCAAACCCATCATAATGGAAGTCATTAAAATCTGCCCTCATTCATTCATTGCCGTTATTATAGGTGAAAGTAGTGTATTAACTGAGGTCCAAGTATATAGTTTAATGCATCCCTCTTAGCTGTATTAATGAATCACAGAAGATTATGCTCACAGATGGAAAATATGAGCTTTATAGGTCTGATAAAAATAAACAATAAATGCAGGCACTGCTGAACTGGATTATCATCGTGCAACATGAGTTGTGTAATGATGTTAGCACTGGCGCCTGCCGTAAAGCTGTTGCTTCAGAATACTAACATCAAGCCACTTGATACGTTTGATGTCTAAACAAGTCACATCCTTTGCAGAGATGAACAAATTGCAATGAAGACTGGATACAGGGCTCCAAGTTTCAGATAAAAATCTGCCCAGATGAATTCCATGCAAAATAATTGTCCAAAAGGCTTACTTCTTTTAGTTGTACGAAATACATGATTAGAGCCCCTTTTTAAAAAAAAACAAACAAAAAAACCCAACCAAATAACTTGGTCCCTGCTCTAGCGCTAAAGCCTTGTCTAACATTTCGTGCTGGGAATGCAAAGCAGGGCACCAAGTACAGTAGTACAAATAACACTTTATTTACAGTTTCATGGCTTTCAGATTTCCTGTCTCCATAATCACTTCCTACTAATTTCCTTCTGTTTTGTTTGAAATGGTAGTCTTTTCAAAGAAAGTGCCCAAAGAAACAACCTTTGTAAGGTTTGGATTAAAACACGGAGGTTTTTATACTTCTTTTTCTTGATGTCTGTATTTCCTAGTACTGGTTTTCTTTATTAACAGAGTTTGGGCTGTATGTCTGGATGGTTCAAACAGGATCATGATAAGAGAACTGCAAAAAGGCCAGCAGTGAAGGGTTGAAGTCTCAGCTGGAGGAAGCTGGCACAGCTCCACTGATGTACATCAGCTACAAACTAGAATCGCTTGAGGAGCCAAATGTTTTAATGCTGGATGTGAAAATCTTTCAATCACTACCACGAAACTCAGAAAACTTGCTAATACTTGAGCATGTAATCAAATGTCTGCATTGTAGGAAGTAAATAAAAGCCACTGACACAGATGTGGGGCTGCTATGCAGAGAGACTGGCTTTGTCTGAAAGGAAATCCTTAGAGTATTTTACATATTTTTACCTTGTCTAGTGGTTTCAGTTGTCTAATAAGTAACATCTCCTACAGTTTAGTTTCTTCTATGTTATGCCAAGTTGGCTGACCAAAACAGGACAGATCCCAAATCCTCTGTCACTTTTCAAAATGTAGCTATCGTTTGAGAAAAGAAAAAAAAAATCTATGCAAAGACATAACATTGAGTAGCACGAGTAGCTTGCACCTTTAGTATTGTCTCTTGGTTCTGTCCCAACTACTTGGCCAAAACTGCCTGTGTAAGAACAAAAGAAAAACCCTCATTTCCACTTCTGGCCTTCTCCTTTTTTCAGAGCTTTGATTTGTCCCCAGGCCTTTGAGACCTTTAACACTACTGTTACTTCCAAAAATGTAGAAAAAGAAAGTTATGTCATTTATTAGCTGGGTTGTGTATGGAATTGTTTAATGAAGAAATACCTCTCACACGTGACAGTGCTGCTGCTGGTCAGGTTGTTATTTAAGGGGAGCTTTGACCAACCAAATATCACAATTAAATGATGAAGTCAGCAGTGTGCCCTCGTGGCCAAGAAGGCCAATGGCATCCTGGGGTGTATTAGAAGGGATGTGGTTAGTAGGTCGAGGGAGGTTCTCCTCCCCCTCTGTTCTGCCCTGGTGAGACCTCCGCTGGAATATTGTGTCCAGTTCTGGGCTCCTCAGTTCAAGAAGGACAGGGAACTGCTTGAGATAGTCCAGCACAGAGCCACAAAGATGATTAAGGGAGTGGAACATCTCCCGTCTGAGGAAAGGCTGAGGGAGCTGGGTGTCTTCAGCTTGGAGAAGAGGAGACTGAGGGTTGACCTCATTAATGTTTATAAATACATAAAGGGCGAGTGTCAGGAGGATGGAGCCAGGCTCTTCTCTGTTATGTGCAATGATAGGACAAAGGGTAACAGGTGTAAGCTGGAGCATAAGAGGTTCCACAGAAATATAAGGAAAACTTATTCACTGTGAGAGTCACAGAGCTCTGGAACAGGCTGCCCAGAGGGGTTGTGGAGTCTCCTTCTCTGGAGACATTCAAAACCTGTCTGGATGAGTTCCTATGTGACCTGCTCTAGGTGATCCTGCTCTGGCAAGGGGGTTGGACTAGATGATCTTTCGAGGTCCCTTCCAACACTTAACATTCTGTGAATACTGGAAACATTTGCCACCCCTTCTCATACCTTTCCAGGAATGGATGTGTTGTCTTTACTTACATTGTAAGTCAGTGCTTCTGAAGGGGCAACTTCTTTCAAGGCCATCAAAACTTGCCAGTGGTTCAAGTACCCATCTTCGTCAGCATCAGCCCAGAAAGGCACTCACAATATTAGTTTTCAGAAAATTAGCCAGTCGCCTCTGGGCAGAACTCCAGTGTCTCAGAAGTGTGGCTTTGACAAGACATAGTTAAGCTCTGCTTTCATTTTTCAAGCTGAGGGAAACCCTCAAAACCTCTCAGACTTTCCCTTCACTGAGCACAAAAGCATGGTAGTTTATTTTTTTCTGGCTCCACATCACCTTCATCAACTAGTCATTTCCCAATACTTCATATAACAGAGTAGCAGCAGAAAAATAGCTTTGGAAATTCAAAAATCATGTGAATGTAAAGAATTACTGAAAGGAGGGAGTTGACATCTATCTATGACTTGCCATTTTACTGAGCTAACACATACTGTAAAGTTACAGGCTTTCTATGGAGACACTGATGTTCGTTGTTTCTCAGTGAGATGATGCATCAGATATGTCCAGGCACTTCACAGTCTAAATGGCTTTATGATCTTCTTGAGGAGATGTAGACAGAGAAAAAAAATATTTGAAAAGGCAATAATTGATGTGTTTTTCAGCCTCTTTTACCCAAACTAACCCTTTTTACTTGAAAGCCATTCACATATTGCTTTTTTTTTTTTTTTTTTTGTTACCTCCAATCAAGACAGAGAAGTCTCCTGTGTATGTTTCCCTGTTGGAGACTCAACTCCTCTCTGCCTAAATGGGTTTCGTCAGCCTTCAGAAAGTGTCATCCTTGCCTCTTCGACAACACTTTCATGATTTCTTGAAATCTAGTGGGTGGGGGCACAGCACCTGGCAGAGGATAAACTATGCAACTCCCTGGTGTCTGATAGTCTAGAATAACTTAGGGCATCCTGAAATAAGCAGCATAACTCCTGTCATAGAGCTTCAGTGCTTACCTGCCTAATTATAAGCAGCATCCAGCTTTTGGCTGCAAAAGACATTACAATAATCTACAGCACTCCTGTAGATCTGAAAGATCCAAGTCATATAGGAGATGACAGTTATGTTTGCATCACAAACTGGAGGACAGTGCAGAGATCCCCCAGCTGATGGAGACCTGAACTGCCCATATATTTCACTGTGACACAGCCTATGTCAATCAGCATGGGTCTGGGAGCAACCTATCCACAGTCAGGGCAGTGCTGGTGTTGAATCCACACACCTCATACCCACCATATTAGGCTGTGCACCTTTTAACAAAGCCGTTGAGTTTCTGGGTTTGCTTTGCTTCACACCCAGCTGGGTGAGCTCCCTCTGGACCACAGATCCTTACACATCCTATTTACAGGTTTGCACGAATTAAGGTAAGTCAACATGACCAGTGAAGAATATCTGTTCACACTGACAGCACCTTCTCTTATTACACCTGAAGTTTTACCAGTCTCATCTTAGTCAGACATCCTGATTTATATATTCTCCTTATAGGACTGATATAAAACATTCCACCTTCAGATTCAACGGTTTGCCTAGGACATGGTTTAGAACTATGGACGTTCTTAAAAGTTTGTGTTCATGCCTCTGTTTCCTGGTTCTCGAGGAGTTAGAAAAGAACTGAGATCTGTCACCGTAGGGATAGACAGAAAGGCTTTCCTGAAGAAAAGCTTAAGTAGGGGCAGGACTGACCTCTCAGAGATTTTTATTATCCTCTGCTGGTGCTTAGATCCTTCTCAGAATAATTAGTATTGGCAATTTACAAAAAATACCGAACAACCTCGCTCACTCCATGTTAAAACAGGTCTTATTCACAACTAGGAAAATCTTTTGTAGGAAAATGATATAAACACTACTTCAGTAATGCAGAAACTGCTAAAAAAGAGTATAGTTTGTGTTTTATGGGGAAAGAGAGATTAAGAAGGAAATATGAAGGTATTCCATGCTTCTTATAACCACAAAGTTGTGGATTCCCTCCCCTGTTCTCAAGTACACCAGGTGCCCTGGTTTACACTTGTGATTCAATCAAGACAATAATGTAGCAATAGCATTAAGGGAAAGAAGCACAGAAAGAAAGCCTAGAGTGAAAGAATAGTCTCAGGGATAACCTGAAACTTGAGCATCCTGATTCAATCAACTTTATATCCCAAGTAAGGAACTTGTAAGGGTGAGAGCTTAGCAAAGCTCTTCAAATATGCCTTTGATGTGTTCAGGTGCTCAAGGGAGAGTCCAAGGCCAGAAACCCAGCACCCAAAGGAGCCTTTATCCAGAGAAAGGTGCTCTTCAGATCCCCACTGAATGCAAAGAGGAGCAGGAGCTGTGTGGGAGATGTTCTCCCTCTGTAGAGAGATGCAAACACTTTGCTGCTGTCCTAACATTTCACACCCCAGCCCAGGCCACAAGACAAACAAGCCGGATGTTGTTTCAACTGTGTCATTTGACATGGTCTAAAGCTACAAGAAGTGAAAGAAAACCTTAGCACCCCCTCACACTCCCCTCCTTCGACCAATTGAGCTGTCACTGTCTGCACAGAAAGTGATTGTTCAGTTGAAAACACATTTCAGCCCGATGCAAACTGCACAATCTTGAAAAGTGGAGTTTCCTTTTGTGCCTCCCCTCCAAGGAAAGTGAAAGGAAGCAAGAGAGGCAAGAGGGAGGGAGGTGACTCCTTTACACTATCAGCACTCCCTGCTGCCTGCTCTGTAGTCTGCCCTCGGCAGGCAGTTCCAAAGGCAGCATTCTGCCGCCTTCCCGGTGAGGTGAGTGGTCCTGTGCCAGCAGTGACAGATATTTTTCAGGGAGAAATGTTCAGAGGGAGATGGAAGAAAGTGTTGGAGTGACGGATTTTCAAAATCAGAGCTTTGCTAAGCAGTGGGTTGTAACCTTCAGTTAAAGTTTATCTTCCAGAGGTTGGTAGCTTAGCAACAAGGATTTTTTTCATTTCTTTTATAAACACAGAAGAAGCAGCATCAGACATGTCAGAGTACAGATGTGTCAAGGCATCAGGGAAGAATCACCAGGGAACTGTGATTTGCAGCAGAGATGCACAGGGATACCCCTCTCTGGCAACATGCAGCTTATCTTCACACACAAGGATGAGATCATCAGGAAATGGAAAAGGTTTTCAAGATCCCATCTAGGGTTACATCACTCCTGTTCAATTTTACCAACAAACTATGCTAAGACTGTGTTGTCAGTTTTAAAGATGTCCATGAAGTTACCTTAACGGAGTAGACTTCCTATTTTGAGGAGTATCTTTGACTACTACTGCTCACTTTAATTTGGGTGCTGAATAATATATGAGATAAAATTAGGAAAAAAACCCAAGTTGTATATGCAAGTAGCAAATAACTGTTCTGCTGTCATACAAACTGGGGATTTGTATCTTCTTGTCCTTTTGCAACATAACTGGACTATTGATCTCTGTCCCTATTCAACACCTTCCCAGGCAGCAGTTTGCACTTTAGGTTCAGTACTGAAAATCAACAGCAGAGAAGCTGTCACATCCCATTACATCAGTTCCTTCATTCACTGCCTTGAGAACCTGTATGCAAGGCCAGTATCCCTTTCTGCTTAAGCCAATACATATTTTGATGGCTGACTACCAGTGCACTTCACAAATTCTCAATAGAGAAAGTACAGCAGCAGAAAGGAAAAGATGCCACAACTCCTTAAAGGTAATGAGCTCAGGTTTTTACTATAGATTTACATTCCTCCCCACTGCTATTGAATTCATTATGTAGTAAGTGTTGATTAGCACAGGGGAAAGCACATTTTACAGTCTGGTTAATAGCTCTGGCACTATTGCACAGGTCACCCTCTGTTCTGGTAAGTTTTTACCTTTAACAAGTGAGAAGTCAAAATTCTCCAGTTTTCTGTTCTGTACCCTACGCTGGCAAATGCTTGGTGGACCATGCAGTGTCCCCATGGGTGCTGTCTGCTCTCCATGCACCAGCAAGACAAGCAGTGAACAAGACAGGGTTCCATAAAAGAGGACAGCTGTCACCATTAATACAAGGACATTCCTCTTAGAAACTTCGAAAGAGAAGAAAACTGCACAGACCTGCCCTCCCCAGTTAGACAAATCTGGGCAAACAGCCTTCAGACCACAGGCTGACACAGGTCTTTCTGACACTGGCAGCACCACGGGGTCATTTGCACACAGACGATCTGGACCTGCCAGCACATTAGGGACTAAGGCTTTTGTTAGACTCTGCCACAAAGATCTCGTTGTTTGGAAGTGTGTTTGAGTAAGCTCAGTTGTCAGTTTGGAAACTGATGCAACTCTGTGGCTGGAAAACAGTCCCTTCTTCATATCCAGTCACCACACTGCATTTCACCATCTTGGAGAAGACTGTCTTTTCAGCAAAATACCATGGAAAGAGAGTAATTGCAAGGGGACTTAGAAAACTGCTAGGATCAGCTTGCCAACTCCTAACATTCAAAAGTCTTAAGATCCCCTAAAACCAGAAGTCTTGTGAATATGTCATGGTCTTGTACTGGGAGGAAGGCAAAGGTAGAAGTGTTGGTGCATTGCTCTATTTAGTTTATGTATTTAGCTTCTTTCTCTCTCAAACACACACACAAATACACACTATTCATAACCTATGTAATATACGACAACATGAGTTTTGTCAGGTTTCATAAACATTTATCCTGGGAAACCAAATATTTCCGTTTCTCCCAAGTGCTCCCAACAAGCAGAAGGTCTCAGCAGTTCTGCAGTGGCACCTCACCTGAGAAAAATGTCAGCCCCCCCAAAAATATGTCTTCTCACCCAAAGTTTTCAAAGGACCAGAAACACAGGAGTAAATGTTCACAACTAAAGAACATCATTGGATTCAAAACTGCCAACTTGCCAGATGAGAATTTTCCATAAACAATGATCAATGCCATCAACAATTGAAACTTTAGGACCAAGCTTGTTTTCTTAAAGCAAATAGTGATAATTTTGCACTTCTGCCAAAGGAAGTGCATCTTTGCAGCAAGGTAAAAACACCTTCATTACTCAAAGTACGACTCCTGGTGACACCTGGTGACAAGTGATAGAACAAGAGGAAATGGCCTGAAGTTGAACCAGCCAGGGGAGGTTCAGGCTGGATACTGAGAAGCATTTCTTTACAGAAAGGGTTGTCAGGCATTGGAATGGCCTGCCCAGGGAAGTAGTGGGGTCACCATCCCTGGAAGTATTTAAGAGACGGTCAGATGTTGTGCTTAGGGACATGGCTTAGCGGTTTTTGATAGGGCTATGAGTAAGGTTGGATTTGATGATCTTGAAGATCTCTTCCAAATGGAACTAGCCTATGATCCTATGACTCAACAAAGTGTCCCCACTATAATGTAAAAGAGATTACTCTAATTAGTACACTTACTTAAAAGCACAGCCTGAATTACATGAATCAGCATCTAAATGAAATTGCAGACTCAAAATTCTGAATGAAAAGTGACTCCCACAATAATAACTATTTCATCTTTAAAAGAGTAAGTTAAAATGACAAGAGAAAAGAAAATCATGGAAAGAAAGAAAGAGAAACAGAAGAAAGAAGGACATGTGTGTCATAGTAAGTCACAGATTTGTCAGTCAGAAATACTCACAGGGTGAAAGATTACTTTAATCCTTTTTCTACTACTGGCCAGCAGCTCCAGACTTAGGTGAGCAAATACCTAAGATCAGAAGCAGTCATTCAATTATTAGCAAAAGGTGAAAAGGAGAAGTGTTAGAGTCTCATAGAATTGAAAGTTACTGAGGACTGGAGAGGCAAAGTTCAGGTGAGTGTCCAAAGGCACATATTTCAGGATTAATAAGAGGATTTTGTCGTGGTAGAGATGAGCCATATGCAGGTGACAGAGAAGGTGGAGGTTCATGTGAGCTTGACCAAGCAAAAGAGTATTATGAACCAGAAATATGATGCAGGCGTGAAAAACGTGATGTAAGGTCAGTCAGGGGTGATATTTCCAGTAAAGAATCACTGGTAAGTAGCCTTTATTTGTGCTGGTGGCTGGAGGTCTGGTTACCCCCTTTACAGACAGACAGAGCCCTCCCTGATTACCCCAATGGCCCCTGCCATTGGTCCCCTGCTCCTGGGAGCTGGGCTGCTCCAGTGCTGAGTCAGTGCTGACATGGCATAGTTGGCTAACCTTGCTGGTCAGACTGCCATGGAAAGGGCCGTAAAGAAGAACCTGAAGAAGGCTCAGGGTGTTGAGAGGAGCATGAGGGAGACTGAAGGGGCTTGCTTTGGTCAACTTTGCAATACCACAGCCAAGCTAGCACACTATGTTCTTAATACGTATCTCCAAGGTAAGCAGATGGAAAGAGGAACAAGCTAAACGAGTCGGCAATGTTAGCACTAAAACAAATATAATGTGGAAATTAGACACAGATTTCTTACCACCAAAGAAGTCCAGGTCTTGAAAAGCCTGCTAATCAGTGCAGACAGAGCAGCTTTCAGATGGAGCCCAAGTAGCTCACAGAAGAGATTATATGACACAGAAAGCAAGGGCCAGATCCAAGGTCTCCTTTGTGCAATGCCTGTGGAAGCAAGCAATGCTCAGTGCACCCCCAAGGCTGGCAGCAGGCTAGGAAAAGGGGGAATACCTGTTGAGAGCACATTCTTACTTCTCTCTTGCTTTTTCACCACGTTTGTGCCTTGTTTCCCTGCTTCCTTCTCCACACTGCATATTACTGGTGTTGTGACTCCACCACAGCTGGCTAAGGGAAAGGAGGTAGAAGTCCTCATTTTTGTTAAAATTCCCCCTTGTTTTAATGTCTTTTTCTTAATATTTAGCCCTACCATGCTTATTCTAGGTGCGTCTGATTCATTCCTCGCTTCTTTATCGAGTGAATACTGAGGTTAATTACAGTTGGTGTGCTCACTGCAATTGGTCTCACTGCAAAAGAGACCATTTACTCTGCACTCTTCTCTCATGGTGAGCTAAAGAGAAAGCCTGAGTCCATATTTGAAATCCTCATTCAAATACTGCTTTCAGTCAAGCAGTTTAAAATTGCTTTTGGGGAGGGAGAGAAGAGGGAGGGAGCTTGGGGGGAGCATGGTCTTGTGTTTGGTGACTGCTATGGAGCTGGAACAGCACAGGGAAGGACAGGTCTGGTTTTTGCTATCCATAGTAGGGAATTTAATTTAAGGCTGATGTGTTGCTGGTTGGAAACATGTATTAAATACCCAGATGCAAGAGAAATGAGTACAGAAAACAGCAAAATAAATACAGGATATTGGCTTATCTATTCAAAGGGCTGATTTCCCAAACCTGGCACATTGGGGATTCACTGCCTGCCCTGATTTTGTGTGTCACTGATTTGGCTAGGATCTAAACAGAGAGCTTCACAGTTATTGAACCACTGTCCCAGACCCAGCCAAGGCTGAACACAAAGCAGGCCTGAACAAACCAGCAGGCAGACTACAAAGGAAAAGCAATTGTTCTGCTTAGCAGCAGCACTGTTTCTGCTACGCTTAGCATCGGAACAAGTTAATTTGGGAGCACAATCTTCTTAAAAGCAAGCATTGCTCAGCGCAGCATCTCTAATTTTCATGCAGCGTGCTGCCCTTTTCACCAAGCATGAGCCATGGATGCTACTTACATTGTAATTTTTTACTACGCAAGTAGTATTAAAGTTTCTGATAAAAAATCAGATCTCTTAAACCTCTGGTTGTCATCTTGTTAAAACCTGATGTATTCGCCTGCCATCATTGGCTCTCAAGGAAGTTTCTGACATGACTTAATAAGCAACAGGAAGGATTTTACTGTTAAGACAAAACAACTGCAATATCAAAACATTAATACAATTTTTTCTCCAATGTCTTTGGTCTAAAGTACTTGGTCTTAACTGACCCTTCAGAGAGGTGAAAATAGCCCATCATGAGTGAAAATCATGGCCAAAAAATAAAAAGAAAAGAGCCTCTGAACACACTTAAACTGTCCATGGCTCTACCCTGGTTAACAGAGCTTTTGAGACCAACAGTGTCCGGAAACTTGGCCAACAGCAGTTCAGCATCTCAAGAGCCATGAGCAGGAGCAAGGAGGGGGCACCTGCAGTGCACAGATTCACTGTGCTGAGACTCCCAGTACCTGGCAGGGGCCAGAGGAGCCCTCAGGATGAACAGACTCCCTTGGTGTAGGGGATGGAGAGAACTGTCCTGCCAGCAGCACAGTGCAGACACCCATGTCCTCTCTGCAGGTGGTGAAGGAGAGGAGAGGAGAGGAGAGGAGAGGAGAGGAGAGGAGAGGAGAGGAGAGGAGAGGAGAGGAGAGGAGAGGA
>WTSP01016098.1:0-97781 GCA_025331215.1 Actenoides lindsayi
GGGGGGCCGGGGGAGGCGGGGCGGCCGCGGGGCTATAAGGGCGGGCGGCGGCAGCAGCGAGAAGCAGCCGAGCGCGATGCAGAGCGCGGTGTTCCTGGCCCTGCAGCACGGAGGCGGGCGGATGGAGAGGGGCAGCCGCCGGCGCGGCGAGGCGGAGGAGGCGGAGAGGGGCAGGATGAAGAAGACGATGTGAGTTCCCCCCCCGCCCCGCCTGGGGCAGAGCGGGGACGCGGCAGCCCCCGGTGACTTCCAGTTGCGGGGCCGGGACCCAAGCCGGGGAAGCGAAAGCGGGCTGCGGGGCTGGGTGGCGATGGGAGGAGGGCGGTTTGCCCGCCTCTGCCGCCTGCAGCTGTGCCTTGGCTATCGCTGGTCACGGGCTAGCAGGCGAGTCTGTCGATTTAAGCAAGGGAAAAATAGCTTTCTTGCCCTCAGATGGATGGTCTGGGTGATTCTCTAGGTACAAATGCAGCAAAGCGATGTCAGGAACACATTTGCAGCTTTTCTCAGTAAAGGGCCGGGTCTCTAAAGCTTTTCAGTCTACTGTTTTTAACATGCATCTTCCTCTTTGCTCTTCTAGCATTAAAGATTGGAAAACGAGACTGAGCTACTTCCTGCAGAACTCTTCCAATTCTACTAAGACGAAATCTAAGAAAGCGGGGAAACAGCACTCATACCTCAGGTAAGTTATGAGAGAGAATTAGTTTTAAGTAACTCAAGTGTTCTACAAAGGCAATAAAGCTTGAGCAACAAAATCTAAAGCCCTCCATTTCTTTATGCAGACCTTCCCCTGAAGAAGCCCAGCTGTGGTCAGAAGCCTTTGATGAACTTCTTGCTAATAAATGTAAGTATGTCTTCAAATAGTAACATTCAAGAGCAAAAGGATGGTGAAGTTTATATGTAAGATACTGCTTCCTTGCATGTCAGCACTGCACCTTTCTGGTGTAAACAGCTTCGATTCTGATCTTGAAAGTTAAATGCTTTAAACGGTTTAAAGCCAAAATTTGTGTAAGTGTTCTTTAAAAAAAAAAAGGAAAGTACTATTAAAATATCAAGAGTACTTCATTGTAGTGGAATTTTTTCTGTAACCCTTGGAGTTACAAATCGTACCTGTTAGGTTCCCTTTGCCAAATGTGAGAAAAGCATTTGTTCTGAGATCACTGCTTAACCAAGACAAATGCATTCACATAAATTGGGGAGGATCCAGCAGTACAAAAGTTCAATGATCTCTGGGTTTTACTGTAGCTCTACAAGGAAGAGCCCTCAACAGCAGAGCAAAAAGACTAAGAAATATTACCATTTGCTCTTTGAACTTGAGTCATCCTTTCCATTGCATTTCCATTACAGAGGTTTGTAGCACAGTCAAATATTTACTCCAGTGTAAAGGTTAATACAGGAGGTTCTGTCTAGAGAGAGGGTTTTTTGTCTAGAGAGAGGGTTTTTTCATTTTATGCAGGCATCAGAAAAGGGAACATACAAACTAGAAATGCCTTTCATTTTTTTTTGTTTGCCTAAAAAATTACTAGCTAAAAGTGAAGCCTGCCAAACTGTTAGAGATTCAGTTTGTTTGCATACATAAATGTGGAATTCCTTATTGCTATAACATTCTTGAAAGAACTACAGCAAAATGTTTTGGTAGAAACAGATGTGATCAATGGGTAAACTCAAGATTTTTGAAAGAGTTATTTCATGTGCATTTTTTTCCTTCACCTAGATGGTCTTGCTGCTTTCCGAGCTTTTCTGAAGTCTGAATTCTGTGAAGAGAACATTGAGTTCTGGTTGGCCTGTGAGGACTTCAAGAAAACCAAGTCACCTCAGAAGCTGACATTGAAAGCAAAAAAAATCTACAATGACTTCATTGAAAAGGAAGCACCCAAAGAGGTAAAGAAAACCTATTTAAACATAAGTGCCCTAATCTGTGAGTTCTTACAGCCCTTCTTTATTCCTCTAAGACAGAGATGCCAAACTGCATGGTACATAATTCAGTGCTAGTAACTGCCTGAAGGCAACTCCCTCCCTGCCTTTTCACCAAGCTGGAAAATGGCACAAGCAGTATTTCAGAGAGTTTCCATCTTAACTGGAAGAAGTCAACAGCCACATTAACAGCTGTAGCATAGTTGAGTTTAGCACTGAAAGATAGTATAGCTGAATTACTTGGTTTTATATAAAAATTTTCTTAAAGGATAATTCATTAATATGACTCTGTAATAACAGGGTCTTGCCTCTTTTTACCTCTTGAGAAACTGTGGTGTATTATACTTACTGGAATTCAGTACTCAGAAGTAAATGTCTTTTCTTTTTTTTTTTTCTATTTCAGATAAACATAGACTTCCAAACCAAGAACACAATTGCACAGAATATTCAAGAAGCCACACATACCTGCTTCAGTGCAGCACAAAAGAGAGTTTACAGCTTAATGGAGAATAACTCATACCCCCGTTTTTTGGAATCTGAATTCTATCAGGAGCTGTGCAAGACAACACCCATCACCAGAACAGCCCAGGGGACATGAGTGATGGAGAAGAGCAAGAAGCAGCCCTTTGGCTAGTGAGGAAGCAAGCCTCAGCTCATGGCAGCATCCTGACCTGAAAGACCGAGATACAAGTGCTCGGTCTGTTTGCCGTGGAGCAAGGACAAATACTGACTTTGATGCAAAGCTGTTGGCAAATAGTGGTGCTGTTGGAGGACATTGAGGTGATGGCAGAAGCGTGCCAGGCAGCTGCTGGCAATGCGCTTCTCGGAGTGCAGCAGTGAAAGGTGACTCCATGCATTAGACCCAACTGTACAGCGTAAGAGTCCTTCTGTCACAGCTGAGGTGGTGATGCAGCAGGTCAGAACAGAGCTTCCTTCTTGGAAACAGAAGTTGCTCTGTACGGCTGTGTGGTTCTGGGAACTTGAGTAATTGGTTGCATGTTTGTTTCCTAAACATCAACTGGTGTTGCCATCATCAGTCACTTGGTGTGTTCACACTGGTTCTGTAAACTGCCTCTAGCTGCAAAGAGATGTGTGGGGTTCCAGAGAGTAACAGCCCTGTGCAGCATGAAGCAAGGACAGGATGTAACTCCAGTTTCCAGAGGAACAGGTTCTGCAACTAAGCATGCAGGGCTGGGTTGTGTCAGCAGGGCTGCACAAGGCCAGACTGAGGGTGCAAAACTTGGCAGAAGCAAACAGGAGCTGTGCAGTATTATATTTATATGTGGATTATGATTGTGTTGAATGCTGCAATAATATCATAATTCTGTCTTGAGGACAGCAAGCTTCAGTGAAGTCTTATTGTTTTTAATAAACTATTTTGATACAAAGCTTCTTTTGTTGCTTAACTTTTGTGCACACAGAGAGATAGACTATGGCACTGAACTCCAGAGTATTGGGACTGCCTGTCCTGGGTTGATCTCAATAGGGTTGATTTTAAAGCAGTTAGCTCTTAATCTACCAAACAAGTGTCTTGTTTGGACTTTAACAGTATCAAAAAATAAAGCTTAACAGGGCAGACACTTAATTGCATCATCTGTCCTATTCACCTCACCATGAAACCAATCTCTAAGATAGTGCAAGGCACATATACCACTACACCAGACAGATCAACTGGAAAGCAGCAGTAGGCCAGTGAAGCAGCCACAAGCAGCAATATTGCTGCTACTGGAGGTCACAAGATGCTCTTTGGAACACAGGCACTAATAGCACAGCTGTTCCTGATCAAAAACTCTGCTTCAAACAGGGTTTAGGAGGACTTCATTGTCAGGCTGTAAACCCCACACAGAGCCAGGAGAGGTGGTACTACAGTAAAGCCACTCCCTGCTAGGTGAGTGCTTTGTAGGGGGAAAGGTACTCATCATCATTGTTCCATGTCAATTTTTCTGACAGCATCCAAAAACAGTACTTCCAAAACACTCCCAGATTTGTTAGCATCATGACTTGTCTGCACTCTAGCTCTACTTAGGTCCTGGCTCCAGCTGTTTTGACTCCACTCCTCAGATTTCAGCTTTATTACTTGGTTCACGTGTATCCACAGCAGTTACTTCCATAATGGTCCATTTCTCCAAGCATCAAGAAAATTCTAACTACAGGGTTTTCCACCCCAATTACATATTCAAAGTATCAAAAGCAACTACTTCATGCATCTATATAGATACAGTAGGGGATATGGTAGTGTTAGTGTGTATATGTACACAGATACATGTATCTGTTACACTGCCTCTATACACAGAAAGAAGCAAATTTAGCACAGTCCCTACTTTGCTATAGCCCCATTGCTGGGGCAGTGAGAGCTAGCTCTCATACAGCTAAACTTGCTCATCTGTTAAGCCCACACAAAATAAGCACAAGAAAAAACTCAGCCCAATAATTTACTGCAACAGAGAAACCGGTTTGTTTTTTTTTTCCTACCGGGAAAAACAGATTTGGGCTGATAGTTACTTTTGTAATCTAACAAAATAATCTGAAGAGCATAAAAATATCCCAAACTATACCTATTAATGACTCAGAGCCAAGGCAGAAAGAGTTTGATGAAGCTTCATCTTCTTCAGTGAAGCTGCACTAACCTGTACCAATTTGGGATGTGATAATGAACCACTGCTGGTGTCCGGTTTCAGGGAAAGAAACATTTCTAGTTTCAGCAGGTGCCAGAGCTACTTATAGCACAGTATATAGTTCAGAGGGGAGATTAGGCTGGGCAGTTAGGCAAGGCATCACTGCCCGAGGGCTGTTCTCACATGTTTTTAAGATTTGATTAATGAACATTGGGTTTTCGGAAGGCTGTGCAGGCAGCTCCAGAGCTTGCACAGATCATAGCAGGGCTACAAACCAACCAAGCCATACTGAGTGCTTGACACAGTCTGTCCACAGTGCCAAGAGCTCTGGTGTCAAGGCCAAGCTTTACAGAAAAACAATTCTGTGTATCAACAGAAAAAAACCCCACAAGATTAGAAATAAAAATCTTATTTTTAGTAAAATGCAACACATCTGTGCATACAACATTCCTTTGAATTACTGTTTTTCCAGGTTTTGATATGAGCCACGTTTTCTTAGTTCCCAGGGGTAAGCTCCATCAGAAAAAAGGGCACTGCAGGCACATTGGGAGTACTGCAACCCCTGAAGGATTGCTGTGAATGTTACCTGAAGAAATGCAAAACTACTGATTGCTTTAAGAGATGTGCTTTCTGTATCTGGGCAGACAGAGCTGCGGTTAAAATTGGTACTCTGGTATTGGTATCCAATGGCAACCAATAATAAACTGCTCATTCCTCCACAACCTGGCTGAAGTTCATCCTCCCAACCCCATCCTGCTGGGCTGCACACAGCTGAACTCACTGCAGCACCAGGGAAAAGACCCACCCGGGAACAGCAAAGGGAGGGCAGCAGAGCTGGGGTCCTGCAGCCCAGCGTGACAGTGCTGCTAAGCAGCTGGCCAGAGCACAAACTAATAAAACTGCTCCAGCACATATGCCTGTTGACAGCCACCTGGCCAGGAAAATAAGTAGGGATCCTGATGGGTAACTACATTCCAAGAACTGTAGCTGCAAAGAAGCACAGAGCCTGAACAGGTCTGAAAACAAGGGACTTGCTGCAAAAAGCTGTGGACAACAAGAAGTGGACATCCCCAAAGTGCAGTGGGTGGGAAAGGCACCCCAGCTCAGCTGGTACAGCCTCCAGCTGCATAGCAAGCCCTAGCTAAGCCCAAGGAAGTCATGGCCAGTTCATGCACTGCTAACACAACTGATGTTGATATGTAGACACCGAGGGTCTAGAATTGCCGAAAAATACCAGCAAACCTGGAATAAAGGCAATCTTTAACCGTCTGTGTATCGCTGTTTCTAAACCACAATCTCACAATATTTGGTGCTTTTCGTAGCTGCTAGAGACAAGAGATTCCCCTGCTTTCATATCACAAAAACAACATTTCTCACCTTTATGATTATGAAGTAAAATTTGAAATTGCAACTGGAGCATCCTTAGTAATTTCCCAAGACAGAATTTATTGCAAAGACTATGCAGTCGCTTAAATTAATAAATCTAATTTTCTAAGCCAGTCTCATGATTTGGAAAAACTAGGTCATGAGTTTCAGCTGTCTAGGTCTGGTAACAACTTGCACTTTTAAAGGGCTTGAGTTGACACTGCAGCATAGGGCAATCTGATGGAAAGTCCTCCATGTCATCGAGGCAATATGCAAAGTAACCTCCTAAAATAAAACAACAGAGCAAATGATCCTCAGTAAGTGCCCTCTTGCCCAAAGGCTGGAAAGGACCTCTGTGAGCAGGGTGAGCTCCACGGCGGTGCTGACTCACCACTTCAAGTTGAATGAGAAAGCAACGCCACTCAGTAAACAAGTACCAACACAATGCTCTTGCTCTGTGAGTTGGGGCTGAAAAATGTACCAAGACTATAAATAAAATCTGCATTTCCACTTGAAATCCCAGATCTCTATTTGAAGAGGGGACATTAATGACGGTTTAAAGGTCTTTGTGTGGAAGGGTTTCTTGGATGAGACTTCATAACTTGGCAACTTGCATGGAGCAGAAAAGTGACCTTTAGAAATAATTTTAGGATCTTCATGAATTATTTTTTTTTTTCTTCGGATTTCACTTACTGTGATTCAAACAGAAAAAACTGGTTGGAACCTGGGCCAGCATCCCAAATTCATATTCCTTCAGGTGGTAAAATGTTACCAGTCACTCCTCCTCATCCCCCCAGGACAGCAATACCTGGTGTCCCTACTGCCTCACACCGCAGGAAACCAGCAGGAGATGAGGGCAGGACTGGCAGCAAAGCTACTACATCAACCCAAGGTCCATCCCAAAGACAGTCCAGAAACAGGGGTGGCAACATTCCTACCTGCAACATCAGTCCTTGATCCATCCAGGAGAGAGAGAGAGAGCCATAAGAGCAAGGTTGCATCTACAACAAAGCTCAAGGGGAGCAAATAGCCCTCAAGTTTGAGCTTAAATGGAGCCCTGGCCAATTGACAGCAGGTGTGGGTGGGAGCCCCCGTGGGGCTGCTCAGGACAATTAAAGCCATTACTGCCCTCAGGGCCCTAACACAAATATGAAGGAACCGTTTCTGAAGGTTATGGGCCTGACAGCTCATGACCCCAAAGCAGTCTGAATTTTTGAGAAGGGTCTGCAGTCAGCTTTGTGGTGAACACCTTCAGCAATTAGGCTTGGACAGTTCTGTAGATGTGCTAATTTGCATTACCCTGAGTGCTGTAACAGGGAAATGATGGCTGGCCAGCACAGAGACCCAGGCAAAATAGTCCCACTGTTATCCTGTGTAGGAGTTTAAAATGTGAGTCCTTTGGAAATCTTTCATTAAAATAATAATTTAGATCAGAGATTCCAACAGCTACGAAGTACCCATGAGCAGCAATTAAGTGATGTTCCTTTAAAAGTATTAAATATTCCCTTCAAGATAATCTAATTGACAGAAACGAGTAGTTATGATCCCCAGCCAGTTTTCCCACTGGGAACCTCATGGAATAAGTTGTGTTTCTGCGTAACAGATTTAGACCAGAAAGCAGCTCCATGGCTTCTTGGATGGGAGCCTGGCTTTGGACTATCAGGGGACGTGGCACTACTCTCATATTTACAGGGCTTGGAAAGTCAGCTGTCCGATATGGAAAAGGCACTCAGGAACGGAGCAGGCTGTTTATTGAACTGGTGTCTTCCTTTGCCTTCATGTATATCTGAGGGAAATCAAAATAATGGGAGCTTGGCAGGGCACGTGCATTGCAGTGAGGAGCTGTGCTAGCACCCTTCTGTTTCAACTATTGTTTTTAAAGGCTCCCAGGATTAACCCTTTCACTGGGACCAGCTGGAGCTGATGGAGCTGAGCTCGTGAGGCAAAGGGATGCTGCGGGGGACCCATCCCCACTGTACTGAGACCATCACGGCTATGGCATGTGCAGATGTCAAAGGTTTCCCCTGCTCCCAGCAGGCTTCGTACTGCGTCAGAGAGATTATCTGTTGTGTGTGGCAGCCCTCCCTGGCACCCGCCCAGGCTGAATACGTCTGTTTGCAAAGTTGAGCTGTCTCCTGACTTGGCTGCGGTTAGTTCCTGCTGTTTGCTTTCTCTGATACCCACTGCAGGCTGGGACCAGGTGTCTGAGCAAGGGGAGGAACAACTGCCAGGCAGGCCAGGACCCTTCCAGCCTCCCTCAGTGCCATCAGCAGACTGAAACCTCACTTTTGGCACTTGTCCCTGCAGGCTGCTGGGCTTTGGAGCAGGGTCCTTCCATTTTCAAAAGGAGAGGACAGCTCACTCGGCAGCAGTGGCCCTTCGAGATGAAAATGCCAGATAAATGCGCAGCGTAAATGGGTCACAGTTGAAAGCTGAGGAAAAGATCAGCGATGACCCTAAGGTCAGATAGTCACCGAGCTTTATGAAGGGCAGGGTGGAGTGACATAGTTACATGATCCTATTGGCTGCATTTTTATGATGCTATGGAGATCATGCTTGTTTCAACAGGTGCTTGTATAAATACATAGGTAGCTAAAGAAAATGTACAGAATTTTCCCTATAAAGCCTCTTGGCTGCATCTTTTTAGAGGAAAAAAAAAAATGTTCTACAGAGCTGCCTGTGGAAAGAGGCTGGGCTAGGGACCAAATTAATTTTCATCTGGAATTCTGACAACTAGGTTATGTCTCTAGAGAAACACTTACAACTTAGGGACAGGTCTGTCATTTTGAAGACCTCACTAAGCCAAGAGTCAGCTCAGCATACGTACAGCTCTCCCTGTGAGTCAGCAGGGAAGGACCAGTGAATGTGTCTTTTGCTAGCACTAAACCAGCAATATACTACACCGCCCTCTCAACTGTACTATGACTATCATTTACTGACTGTTCATCGGACCCAGCCTTCCAGTCCTGACACAAGCTGTCACACCTGCAGGGTGCTGTAGAAATGCTTTGGTTACCCTCAAGACTCACTGCCGTATGTATGCTTTATTAAGGTTGAGAAGCTCAAATCCTTGGCAGTCACTTGCTATGATCTGGCAAGTGAAATGCTCCAAACACCTGGAAGAATTCATATGATAGAGTTGGGGTTTTTTTAGCGCAATTTCCCAAAGGTTCAGAGGCCTTGCTGGGTCTCTCACTAGGTTAAGTGTTCTCTGTGCCTTGGAGCTGCCTGGGAGGGGCTGTTGGTGATATAAACCAACATCAGGCCAGCAGGTCAAGAGAAGTGATTCTCCCCTTCTACCCCACTCTCCTGAGACCCCACCTGGAGTATTGCATCCAGTTCTGGAGCCCCTACTACAGTAAAGATATGGATGTGCTGGAACATGTCCAAAGAAGGGCCACGAGGATGATCAGAGGGCTGGAGCACCTCTCCTGTGAGGACAGGCTGAGAGAGTTGGGGTTATTTAGTCTGGAGAAGAGAAAGCTCTGAGGAGACCTTACTGTGGCCTTCCAGTACCCTAAGGGTCCTACAAGAAAACTGGGGAGGGACTTTTTAGGATGTTGGGTAGTGGTAGGACTAGAGGGAATAGATTAAAACTAGAAGTGGGCAGATTCAGATTAGACATTAGAAAGAAGTTCTTCCCCATGAGGGTGGTGAGACACTGGAACAAGTTGCCCAGAGAGGTGGTGGAAGCCCCATACCTGGAAGTTTTTAAGGCCAAGGTGGATGGGGCTCTGAGCAATCTGTTCTAGTGGGAGGTGTCCCTGCCCATGGCAGGGTGGTTGGAACTAGATGATCTTTAAGGTCCTTTCCAACCCCGACATTTCTATCATTCTGTGATCATGGACTGTAATAATTAAGCTCCGGAGCAGCACAGTCCGACAACAGGCAGCTTTGGAAAGAGGTGGTTACAAGTGTGAGAACAGTACTTGGCATCAGCCATCATATCTCCATTGAAAATCGGATCCTAGGACAGTTCCCAGCTAAACTGAACTTCACTCAACCACAGAGACCCTCGTGATGCTGGCAGTGGTCATGGGGCACAGGTCTTAGAAAGCTCATGTCTAGAATGAGGCAGTAGAATTTGGACATTTAATACCTAGGAGACAAATGTATTATCTTCCCGGAGATCAACATTTAAGCTAAGTGTTTAGAAAATCTGAAAAAGCTTAGAGCACCAGCCATCCCTTCTAGCTAACCTTCCTTCTCCTTTTCAGTTCCCCCATCTAAGTATTTCTTCCCCACAGAATAAAACATTACACTTGCAAAATAAAGTCTTGAAGCTGTTTTCCCCCGAGGAAATAGGAGAGGACACAATTTTTGTGAAGTGTGATGTTTTGAAATGCATACACACTTGTACACCATTTCTCCTTTTGTATGTTTCTTTAAAGAAAAGAATAAATTGCAATGGCATAAAACCCGCTGTGCTCTGGAACAAGCAGACTTCGCACACTGAAAGATCACTGGTCTCCTGGTGTGCTCATGCTCTGTGCTTTCTGGAGAAGGAACCTACACCACACACACGGGCACTTCAGCAAATCTCTTTGCATATTTTTTCTCAAGGCTGCTAATTATGGGGGAGCCTTCTGAAAGCGGTTCCTAACTGCCTTACCTTTTTACAGCTGGAATCAGAAGAAATATGTTTCTTAGTCAGGTCTTCTGAACACCATAAAAAAGTTAGCTGTTTTCTTTCAGTAATTTCACTTCTATGACAAAATCAAATATTTATCAGGATAACAAACGAACGACAGAGTCTGGTATCAACAGGAGCACCAAGCAGCGACTATACAGACTGTACCCGACATCCCAGATAATGCACCAGCCCTGCAACGTTCCTGTCATATTTAATCCAGAGTAATTGTTATGTAAAGCCTAGCTGAGCAAAGTCTGGGTTTTTTTATGGTGTCCATAAAGGGTTTGAGCAAGGTGTTGGTTCTGCTGTCAAATAACCTCAGCACACCAGTGAACTTGTGCCCTCTGCAGTGCTAAGAGAGATAACCAGCTCAGTGAAATGCTAGTATTGCACAGGTAACCACCAGCACTGCTGCTGGGGACACCTACAGCCCTTCTCCAGCATCTTCTGAGCAAGGAGCTTTACACCCATCCGCAGGTTAATCACCACTGCTTTGCTCTGTGATAGAGATGGGGAAATCAAATCACTGATTAGTTAAGTGACATATGTAAGAGGCAAAATGATATATCAGGAAATATTAACTAGAGATGTTCAGCTTTGTGCAGGGCAATTACTGATCTAGAAGATCTCAGTTAATTTGGTGTAACCGAAACAGCAAAGCAGGAAGTATGCCTATAATTGGGTTGTAATAGCCAGCTCCCAAAAGCAGCACCTTGAAACCACAGAGTAAGGTGAGTCGCTCTGAAACACCACTCCAGCAGTCACTGGTATGCTTTTAGAACAGAAGCTTGTCTCCAGCCCAGCAGTCCAGCATAATTACAGGAGTACTGGGATTGAAGAAAAGCATCCTTGGCAAGGAAAGTGGCTTCCCTAGAGAAGAGAGAGCATTTCCATCAGGGCAGACGCGTGGCAGGTGGCATGTTCAAAGCAGGACATTGTAGAGGGTTGGCTGGCTGGTAGTGAGGGAACAAACCCGTCAAGCATTTGCTTCAGCCCCACGAATCACCAGCGAGCAAAGGTTTCAGTGGCAGCCTCAGGATGGGACAGTCATCCCCTCTTCGCACATGAGAAGATAGAATCAGCACGGACTCAGAGGGGAGTCCGTGTTGAACATATTTTCCATTAGGAAGTAGTAAGTGACTAATGATGATGGCTGTCATTAACAAGGTGACAAGTTAGGAAATAACGTCTAAAGGCAGCAGCAGCTGCTCTGAGTAAGTGCAGGCTGGTGGCTCATGGGCACACAGCTGCCCTGGCAGGAAGGCTGGGCTCGGGCATGTGCTGCTGGTGACAATGGGAGGACCAGATGCCACCAGAAACAAACAAATACAAGGGGAATGAAGTACTATTTATAGGCAAAGAACATGTCAGCTGCAGGATTTGCATGAGGTTTCAGTGCCATGAACAATGGAAGAGTGTGGATGAAATGTCACTAAGGAAGCGTGGGTGTAGCTGATAGCAGATTGCTAGCAGATAGCAAATATTCCCCCCATCAGATCAAGAGGAGCTGGCAGAAGTTATCACTGCTTGCACTCCCTAAGGACAGAAATAATGCAGCTGCTTTCCTGCTTTACTGACAATAGAGTGTAGCTTGTGCCTGTGGGAGTTAATATGGCCCAAGTTAGTTTTTCCTGGCACAAGCCACTTGTAGAACTGATATAACCACAAATGGATACACAGAGTTATTTTAATAGCAGTTTACCAAAACCAGACACATTTGGGTAGTTTTTTTTTTTAAATCTCAATGTGCTGTTAACATGTGTATTGAAAGGCCTTGAGCAACATTGCCAGCTGGGTGACGGCTCTTTGGTCGCATCCTTCCCAGTCCTTGCCACATTGTGTGACTGTCACGACACAGTATATGCCTCTGCTGGGACATCGGCAGCATTCCTCAGTGAGCTTTCCATGGGGTGTCGAGAGCGGCATGGATTCAGGGAATTTTGCTCAGACGAACGGAGGAGATGGTTTTCATGTTACGCTTCAGTATGACGTACCAGCAGCAGCTGTTTTACCAGAAGCAGGACAATCGCTGTCCACCGCTCCCTCCCCTTTCCTGGTCCCTGCATGTCCCTCGCTGCCCTTGCATCTGATTTAGCAGCTGTGCAGCTGCTGCAGAGCTGGATGAGCAAGCTAGTCGGGCAGGAAATTTTTCTTTTTTTGGTGTATTTGTTTTCCGTGGGATCAGATTGCTAATCTGACTTACCCTGTAGCCACCCAGATGCTAGATGAGGGTGATGGGGAAGAGAGGAACATGCTGGTGGGGGCCTGTGGTCTGAGATACAGGAAGGTGGGGCTGAACGACCTCAAAGTCCAAGTCCTTCGTCACAGTTTGTCATACTTTCCTCTTTGCACTCCTCCTCCACTTTGCACATCACCAGCCTCTTTACAAGGAATGCCATTCGTCTGGAAACAGCACTGCTGATTTTTTGCCCCTCCTTCCTTGATAACCCAGCCAGATTGGCCACGTAGCAGCACATCAAGAGACATTCATAGACTGTTGGAGCAACGTTCGAATTGTAGACATCATCAGCAAAGCTGTGAACATGGCGATGCCCAAATACAGAAGGCACATCTTGGATCAGTCATTAGGACAGAGGAAGGGCTCATTGGGTGGTTTAAAATGCAGTAAATGGTTTCATGTTACAGATCCCCTGAATACGTACTGACACTTAACCTTGTTGGGAGGTCCAAGGTTCAATTATATCCTGAAAATAATTTTAGCACATTGGCAGCGTGACCTGATGTGAGTCATTGGCATAATGCCAATGGGCAAAGGTGCAAATGGACAAAGATGCTCAGCACCATCATTTTCCAAAAGCAGGTTGCCTAATTTCCAGACATAGCTAGAAAAGAAGTAATGTAAATTCATGCTTTCCAGCAATACATCTTCATGTGTTTAGTGGCTTTCCAGTGACGAGTGCAGTTTCCAGAATAAGTAAACCCTACACCATTACGGAATGGGGAACACTGTCTATAGAGTATCAATTTTTATCAGGCGATTATCAGACTGAATAACTTTTTACTGCAAATCCATTGCCAGGAGCCAGTTTTACTGGTTATTAAGGCAGCCAGCTGAATTTGCTGCTTTCTACAGCATTTCAATACCACCAAGCAGTGATACCTTCCTAAACTAGTTAGGAACATACTAACTTAATCAAGAATCCAATGTATTTGAGATGAGCGATTGTTTTAACTTTGTTGCTGCATCTTTATTACTGCGTAGTTTATAAATATTCTCCCCCTCTCATGCACTACCTGCAACAGAGAAAATCATTTACTGGAAACGGACACAACACAGCAGCAGCAGCCGAAGCTGTTGTTATTATTGACTGCATGGCCTCTTTTGCAGTTACCAGACTTACACTTTGACTCAGGCTAAATAATTCCAGCAAGAACAATTCAAGGAAAAACAGCTTCAACTTTCACCTAAAATTTGCTAAAGTTTTGTTGAAAATTTCGAGCACATCCATGTTTCTAAGTAACCCATACCTCCTAGTTTAATTTCTCCCAAAGAGGCAGGGGATACGTTACTCACCAATAGGGATCAAGCGAGGAAGTGCTGTGATTGACCCCTGCTGCAGCTTCAGAAATGACAAAAGACTTGGAGTAGTTGACGTAGCAGGTTATTTCCCTTTCCCAGACCCTGATGTCTGATGGCAATTATTTCTGTTCTTGACGTCTTTTCCGATTCTCCAACTACTGTTTCTATTTACTGCCATAGCTGCAGTATTGCAAAACTCAGGGAATCCTTTTCACCCACATTTCTTCCTTGGTAGAAGTAAATGAAGTTAGCTATGTCAGATGTCTTTGTTTCTCTATCATCTTTTTACAAACAAAGAACCAAATCTATGCTTGGTCACCTAAAGCTGGATCCAAGGGACAGAAAATAACTGTGAGATGACCTTGGAGCCAGGTTTCTCATTTGAAATGCTTTTGAGATGTAGCTTTTCCATGTCAGCGAATGATCACCAGTTACCGACAGGCACATCTTGAGCTGCATGCCAGTAACACAACTTTCCTTCCATTGACCTCCTCAGCAGCCGCTCTCCTCCCAGTGGGAGCATCTAGTGTGTATTTTCCAAAAAGATTCCTCACACAGCCAGCATTTATGTTTCCGATTAACCTTTCACGAGAAGACGGGTTTGTCTGAAACCGAGCTGGCGTTGGAAGCTCAGCCAACATCCCTTCGGCCAAGTCACACCTGCAATAATGCCAGCTTGCTTTCTTTCAGGGTGAAGATCAAGCCTTTCATGACCTACAGCTCTGCTTGAAAGCCTCAGCTTCAAAAATTGCCCTCTTTTCTGCTGATACAAAAGGCTAACTTGTACAGCTCTTGATTCAGACCCAAAATAACTCACAGTGAGTTAATGATAAGATACCTCTGCACTCTGTAGGTGTTATGAGCACTTGTCTTTTTGAATGCTGTTAAGTAATATGTCCAAATCATTCATTAATAGCTAGAACTGGTGCAAAGGGAAATAGTCCCATTTACTCTGAGGACTGACCATACATTTCTACCTATCAGTTAGTGTTTAGATAGGAGTTGTCAACTTTAAAGACAGTGTTTAAATGGCAAATACCCATTAATATTAAAATAAGACCCATATAAAATGACAAGTGTTTTGAAGAAATAGATATTCCCCCCCCAAGTTCAATCTTTAAGAAAATCCTGAAATTGAAACCAAGCATCATCCACAGAAGCATTAACTTCATCCTGTCTCATAGCCCCATTTGAGGGCATCTCATTGCCCCATTTGCCCCATTCATGTGTGGATTTTGTAAGACTGAAGCAAAACACAAGGAAGAGGAGTTTATTTGTTTATTTATTTTAAACTAAAGCTGTTAAAACATGAAAATTGAAGAAATACAATATTGGATGTTAAGAAAGCCACAACAATGGGCACAAGAAACAAAAGCAGAAGAAATATATACATTAAACTTGTTCACAATTCTAGACTAATCAACACTACTTTAGGAAAAAAAAAAGAGTTATCCTGAACACAAAAGGGAGGAGATTTTCTGTATCATTGACCATAAGTGTGGTACTAGGGCCTTTGCCATTACTTTTGGGTTAATTAGGCATACGTGCAAACTGTGCTCAAAGCTGTGACTGTATCTGTTGTAGAAGGAACCTGCCATGTTTTCGTAGCTGGCCTGGTGTGGAGGTGGGTGATGGATCAGCCCTGGCAGCGGAGGCAGCTTCTTGCTTTGCACTTTTCCTCCTGCCCTGGAGCAACCCCAGCTTATTAAAACGCTTTCCTCTCTGGTCTACCTGCTGTTAGCAGCCAACATCATCTTTCCAGCTCTGCAGCTTTCTATCTTTGCTTCCCGAAAGATATTTGCTGAGAAGTGTTGCCTGAAAATTGGTTACCTTGTGTGATAATAACAGTCCTGGGAGTAGATGAGTGATGAGCTCTTCCAGCCTCCCTGATGACTGTTGCCCCATGTGGGTGTGCAGGAAACTGGAGATGAGAAACCTCATTTTCTGCAATAGCCTAGATTTTGGGGACACATTTAATGAAATTAGGAAATACACCCTGGTTTAGACTTGGCTCTGTCATACAACAAGGCTGGCACACTTTTGTTACAAAAAAGGAAGTTATTGATGTATCCTTCTTGCTTCTCAAACTAAACCAAGGCCTGTCACTCCAAAGACAATTCTGATTCAAAAGGAGTAAAAGGTTTTGCAAAGAGGTGGTTTGTATAAGGACTGGAATTCATAAATGTCTGCATAACAGAAATTTTGACTTTTCTGCCCAAAATATCTTACTCAGTTCTTTAGTCTGGGAAAATATGAAGCAATTTAATGAGGTTACAGTGATGTTTTAGTTTACTGGGAAAAAAAAAAAGAAAAAGGGGTTTAATTCTTTCCACAGTTCCATTAAACAGTTTCTTCACAGGAGAATTTGACAGATTAGTTATGTGGAATAAAATATTCCACAGTACCTGTTCCAGGATAGAACTATTCAGATGCTGGTACCCAGTCGTCTTTTCCTTGCTTAGTTTAGTCCATTCAGGGAATTACATTAAGCTAAAATGGACTTGCGTTTGGTTCCAGGAACAGAGATGTTCAGGGAATCATTTTAAATTTCAGACAAACCTGAGCTAACTCCAGACCAATTTCCTAACACTAGGTCTTATTTTATTGCCGTACATCACTGGGAGGATATGGAAAATAGAGACGTACAAAATCTCCAGGCACCATCAGAACAGCTTTCAAAAGCAATTTTGGCTTCTGTGGGCTCCCGCTGCCTTCAGCAGTGAGTGCTTAAGAGAAATCCCATTACTGCATTGGACAGCTTTCCCTTTCAGAGATTTGTTTCCCACAGAAAAGCCCATGGGAACGAGACCATAAGCAGAAAGACGCAGATTGTGAAATCAGACCTACGGTCATCTCCCCGCCGGGCTGGGAGCTGCTGGAGGGTCTATCCTCAGCAAGGACTTCACACCTTGTTCCCCAACAGCCACTTTTGACAGTGTTTAAAACCTGAAGCTGAGTAAAAAAGGTATCGAAGGAGCCTGTTTCTAATTTTGCAAATTGTGCAGAGAAGTTAAAAAAAAAAAAAACAAACCCAAACCAAATCTTCCTTGCTTCATGCAGGACGGGAAGTGTCTGGCACCCAGCTGCATCTGCTGGGAGGCAGATCTAAAACAAACAAGCAGGAGCACGTTCTCGCACACTCTGTAATTACACGCTGGATCATCCAGAGGCCAAAAGTATCAACAGCTTTAATATATGACTAGCTAGATTAAAAAAAAAAACAAACCCAAAACTGTGCTGAGTGATTATATTAGAGTTGATGGTCTGTTTGCTAAAAATTGCCAAGTGGTGGTTTGCAGCCAGGGCACAAAAGGAGATGGATTATCTTGTGTCTGTCCCCTTCAGCACACTGAGTAAGGCAACAAGCAGTAATTTGTGCTGCTGTGTAAAGCACTCTTAAAATATAGGGGTTCAGCCAACGTGTAGATGCAGGAGTGGGAATGGGTTAAAGAAAAGCTGAAAAGATTCTCAGTGCTTTCGCTGAGGTTGTGATTAGGATTTAGGAGCTGTCTATTTTAGCTGTTCCTCCTGCACACTTCTGTAAGCACACGCTGCCAGTGCTGCCAGTTGCTGAATTGTGCAGCTAAGGAAGAGGCAATAACGTAGCCACTCACAAATGGTGCAAATCTGCGTGATTAAAAGTTCTCTTTCTGCACATTCACTTCAAGAGCTCAGGATGCATTATGCCAAAGTTGTTAGCACACACAGGGCTTGAACAACATAGTGCAAAGCACTTGAGAGAGAGGTAAAACCAGCATTAATGTGCAAAAATGCGGTCTGAAAATCATGTGCTATTGTCAGAGGCTGGAATGTAGTCCCACAGCGGCGTAGCTGGGGACTTCCCATCTATATATAGGGTGTTGCAATCCTACCCTCTCACCCACATGTCCTCACCCTCAGTGGGATGCCAGCTCTGGCATTTCTGGAGCAGAAATGAGCTGGCTCCCTATGTCCCCTTGCAGGTTGATGTTGCAAAAATCAGCTCTTGGTTTGGGGTGAGAGCAGGGTTTGGTGGGAAACCTCTTCATCACTTTCAACTACTTACATGGTTGAGAGGAAGGTTAAGAAGTGACTCATAGCTCTCCAGTACTCAATAGCACGTGACATTAAACCTACATGCATGGTTCTCACAGAATGATAGAAAGGTAGGGATTGGTAGGGACCTCTGGGGATCATCTAGACCAATCCCCCTGCTAAAGCAGCTTTGCCTAGAGCAGGTGGCACAGTAAAGGTGTCCAGGAAGGTTTTGAAAATCTCCAGAGAAGATTACACAGCCTTTCTGGACAGCCTGTTCCAGGGCTCCATCACTCTCAAAGGAAAGAAGATTGTCCTGATGCTGACATGGAACTTCCTGTGTTTGTGCCTGTTGCACCTTGTCCCATCCCTGGGCACCGCTGACACCTACCCTTTAAATATTAAGTACTGATAAGATCCCCTCTCAGCCTTCTCCAGGCTAAACAGCCCCAGGTCTCAGCCTTGCCTCGTAAGGAGGAAAGAGGAGCTGTTTGCACTGCGCCCAGCGTCTAACCCACAGAGTGGGCTTTGATAACCTCTCGTGCTCCGAGGCAGCACAGGTTATGAACAACCCTACAGCCAGTTACACTGTACATGCAGGTCCCAGTGAGCACAACGGTGGTATTTACCCTGCAGCATCTGTGCGCATTCCCACACTTCCAGACAACAGGAATGGGGACTCATACTGACTCCCCATCACCCCACCAGTACTCTAGAATGATGCAGCCTTCACTGCTCACGTCTTACTGCAGAAAACCAAAACAAATGTTCAGTTTAAGCAGAGAAACGCAATGCCCTCCGCTTGTTTTATTTGCTGTTCACACGAACCAGCTCAGAGAGCTTAGGTACAATCTTTTTGTTCTCACTCCGGCGATTTCAGACTTATTCAAACATTTGTCAGATGCCAGGAGGCTTTTTTCAGCGAAGCCCAAGGTGCACCCAGCACTCCCACATACGCTACTCACTGTGCCCATTCTTAATATTTTCCCTATCAGTCCCTGCAACACACCAGGATATACAGATTGAAATCTGCCCTTCCCTTGCGATTCGTTCGGAGATGTCACTGTGCACAGCTACAGATGTCAGCTGGCATCTGGGTAGGTGGCACTTACGTGTCATGACACAGCTTCCTGAGTGGAGCAGTCAAAGTAAAGCAGTGAGGAAATGACCACTTGCTGCTGCCAGGGCAATAGCAGAAGACAATTATAAGCATGTTAATTAAGTGGATATTTAGTAATACATTGTAGCGAGATTATTTGTCAAGCTTTGGGCAAGTGAAAACAGAAAGTGAAAGTTTAAGTCTTAGAACCAAATGTAGTTTAAAAGCATGTTGTAGTCAGGCAGCATTTCTAACTTTTGGGATCCTGTTTGCTTTTATGAGAGCCTCCAATTCTTGGAGTTGTGGTTTAACACGACCAATTCAATTTTCCTTTTAAAACATATTTATAGCATTTGTGGTTACAGAACAAAGGCTGAAATACAACTTCCAAAACCACAAAAGACTACAAGGCCACAGACCACCCATCCTCCCCCAGCCCAAAACCTCTGATTATTTAAAAGGTATTTAATTTTAAATTTTTATTCTTTCGGGTGTTTAAGAGGAGGGTGCGATGTCCCTGCCCTTGCTTGGAGCCCCTGTTGCTGCAGCACAGGGGTCTGCTGGAAGGTGACAGACTCTCACCACTGTGGAACATTTAAAAATTATTATTTAAATGTAGTCGTGGAGGGTCAGAGCCAGACTTTCAGCAGCTGCTTCTTAAAATAGCAAGTGTTTTATTCAGTTTATAAACCTAAATACCATTTATGGACACAACTCCACAGACAGGGGTGGGACCCCCTTTTGATGTATGAACCTCACGTCTCAGACTGAGAGAATCAAACGAAACTGCCAAAATAAAGACACATCATGGAAAAACCTGCAGACAGCAGAGGTGATAGACGAGTGCGGAGCTGCGTGCAAATCTACAAACAGGCACTGTATCATTGCTCGTTTAACTTCTACCAGTGAGTGAGCACAAGGGGTGAAACAGCCCCTGGTCTTTGTTACTGTCCCTGGGGGACAGTCAATCCCCAGCCCTTGCCAGCAGCAGGGACAGCAGGTCCCACAGCAGCCTGCAGGCACAGCAAGGTCACGCCCAAGGTGCAAGAGTAAGTAAGAATTGCCTCAAAGAGGACAGAGAAGTGATTTCACAATTAGTGCAGAAAAAGAAAGAGGCTGCTCCATTCGTCAAAGGACCAGGGAATGTCGTAACCCCTGCGTGTCCCTTGCAGGCACCAGCGGCTCTCACTTCCCCCTGCGACATCTCATCCCTAATTCACTGCAGCTAGCATCAGGTCTCAGCAATGGGGGCTTTCTTTTCCTTGCATAATCTTAAATGGAATTAGTGGTGATACGAAATGACCGTAATATTTTAGGGGTTTTGGGTTTTTGTTTTTTTTTTTTTTTTTGTTTTTTTTTTTTTTTTTGGGGGGGGTGGGGGGGGTTTGTTGGTTTTGGGTTGTTCACTTTGTTACCATAAAAGTTGGATACGGTGTTAATTACACTTAACAGCACATTATCCTGGCTTCCAGAGATAAGCTGTGAAGTCAGGAAGGGAGCTGTTACAGATGTTGAGTCAAGCCCAGGGTGAGAGGCAGTTTTTGCCTGAAATGTACTGTCCAGACCTCACAACTGCATGAAGATAGACTGAGGATGTGAACACACGGATGAAACTGGATGAAATATGTTGGGTGAACATCACTTTGTAATCACAAAAAAGCTCTTGTGCATGTGGATGACACTGAGAAGAAAAATATTGAGGAAAAAAAAAAAAGAAATAAAATACAAGCAGAAATAAGAACTCAAATATTTTAACAAGAGGCCCTGTGAAACTGCACATTTGTAAACAAGTGCTGCAGTTTTAACTCTAAACCTTGTTGCATCTTTGTAAATGCAAGATGCAGAAAATAAGTAAGCATAAGAAGATATTTGTATTTTCTATCCAAACATTTCAAGAGCCAGAAATAGGATGGGGTAGGACTGGGTGCACAAGAAGCTAACGCAAGACAACGTTATTTATAAATAAATTCTCTGAGGAATGATACAAATAACTTTTCTAACACAAGACTTAAATTCTTTCCGTATTTTCCTTAAAGACTTTGAGGACTTTTGATTATTCTTTCGGCAAAACTGCTAGTATCAGCTACATATCTCCGTGATAGCTTAGCAAAGCCCTGTGAAATGAAGGTCTCCCGTACCAGTTTGCTCTTTGCTGCTGACCTTGGGCTCTGCAGAAGTCGTTGCAGAAGGGTGGGTCTACAGAGGAGCATTTCTGCATGTGTTAAGTGAAGAACTGAGTCCCCTTGGTCTGTGCAAAGTTTTGCACTTTTGCCTTCAAACATAAGGCCAGGCCCTGCACGTTCTCCTACCAGCAAGCCTGGGCTGTTGGTAGAGTTTGCAACTCGTTTGCTGCATCACTGGCGATAGCTTGCTTGTACATCAGAGATTACTGCAAAGTCCAGACCAGACCATTCTTGTTTGGGGAGAAAATGAGAAAGCACAAAAGGTGACTGCGGGTTATGTTTATAGACGTACTGTGCAATGGCAAAAGCAGTACAGAAACCAGAGAATGCAGAAGGACACCAAAAAAAAAAAAAACCAAGCCAGTTCCCTAGAGATTTCGTATGTCACCTACCTGTGAATGGTCTGCACAGAGATGGGGGTATGAGCTGGCTGCAGCTGTGTCCAGACTAGGACAACACTATGCATTTAAAGTGCCTCTGGAAATCAAAGCAATACTTCAGTACTTGACTTCTACATTTAAAGACCATGTCTTGATGTATATATTCAGGGAAGATGAAGCAAAATTTTATAAGCAACCCTAACTCAAGCATTTCTTTTGCATGCCCAATTTTTGCACCCGTCATGATGTTCTTTTGACGCGGATGTACCTGTATAATTTATGTGCTGATGCAATAGCTATTTGTGTAACACACAACGCTCTGTGACAGTCACCAGAAATTCTCGGGCAGGAAATCCTGACTGCTTGGTGCTGCCTTCATGCAACCTTCCCTTCCTTCCTTCCTCCCTCCTCTCTGTACAGTGCAGAAAGTACAGGGAACGGCCTCTGCCACCAGCTGTACATCTAGCAACGCAGATCTCTTCTTACTTCCCCATAGGGTTGAGGTTCATGTACACTATTCACAAATAAACACACTGTGTTGTCAGATGCAGTTTTGTGGCATAAAATAATCTCTCCCTGCTCTCGCTCTCTCCTGGTGTGCTGTACACCCTTTTTCTGCTTAGTACACAAACAGTATGTGCATTTAATAGGGTATTTTGTCTCTGGTTTTGAGATATCCTGCTACTTCTAGCTAAGTAGCTCTGAATATTTGTGCTAGCTCTCTTGAAATAATTCATCTTGCAGTAGGGTCAGTAGATTCTTGCTGTTGACTTCAAAAGAGTTTTATCCTAGCCCATAATTTAGAACCAAATACATATTATTTTTCTGATAGAAACAGTATATCTTGATATTCTTGCTAATGCTTAATCCACCCGTTGTGCATACAGTCTGTCCTTAGGGTTACAAAGGCTTGGAAAAGACAGGGGAGGGAATGGAAAAACCCTAGAGCTCCTGGTTTGGGATATATCTGAAATGCACTGATGGTTGCTGATAGGATGTAGGAACTCAGTTACAACAAAACACCCACTGCCAATATCAAGTCTATAAATAAAAGATTACTGAATTTTGCTCTTCCACATCCAGCTTATTCAAAGGCGATAAACTATATTCTTACATATTGTACTAGGGTTTCCACACTGAGTGTTATTCTCAATTGGTTTTTAAGATGAACATTCTTTCTGTAGATGGAAAAGCTAATAACTTCAAAAGCAGATTTCATTATCTACCTGTAATCAGTTATTCAAGTACTACATGATTTTATGGAGAGGTTTACCTTTGCCAGTGTAAGCTAGCAGTGAACCATTTGCAATCACTAACGTCCAATTCCGAGCTACATAACCCATATGACACGGAGCATCTGCTGTCCGCCCACTTCTGCTGTGTTTTGTAAGCATTTACTGGCCTCTGCTGCTGTTCTGGGTAGCTGGAAGATAACCTCATCAATACATATTCTGTATTCATTTACACCTTTCCATGTCTCTCTTGGCTTTTCTGACCTGTGCCACACCTCACCCAATTACAGATGCACCTTGCTACTTACCAACTACAAGCATCTCTGACAAAGTATAAAGTCTCTTCCTGAGTGGAGGTCACATTGTTGTACAGTGAGAGCCTTGCTAACGTCAGGAGTGATTTAGTATTGGCTGGAGATTCTGATCTGATAACATTATTTGTGTTGGTAGATTGCTCACATGTCAGGATTAGTGCAAGACACTGAACAAGGAACGCAGTGTTCTGCTCCTATTTATGTTTCTTGCCATAGTTCCCTCAAAGACGAACGCTATTAACTTCCCCTGTCCGACAAATTACAGTTAATTTCAGGTCATTTATACCTGCCCTCTTACACCTCAGGAGTTCTTAGATGAGTTTAAAATCTGATGGATAGCTGAAGCATAAGTATAGCAATGTGCAATACACTTATTTATGTCAAAATAGACATTTGTGGATGGCTCCTGTCACAGTTTAGGACCTCAAGCCGTCGGAGGAACACCAGGAGAAGCTCTGTTGACTTCAGCGACATTACTCGTGCATGTTGCTAGACCTGAGGTCTCACTGCTTCCTTTCTGGAAGTTTTGGAGCAACACTCACAAAAGACAGACCTGATCCTTGCCCATCAGACTCTCTGGCAAGGGGACATCTACATTTCACAGGGCAGGGTTGCCCCTAGCATATTCAGCAGCTCTGTACTGCAGAGCCCCAGCTTTCTGCACACGTAACAAGGACTCTGCTGGGACCGGTGGAATTGGAAAGCAGCTGGAAGGATCAAGCAAGAAGAGATCTGCAGGGAAAAAACTCTGCAAAGCACATGCTTCCCCGTGCGTAAATTTTGGGGTTGTATATGCACTAAACTCCATTTCGGTTTCCTTTCTTGAATTAAAAGAATTGCATCCTCCCCCTCTCCACAAAGCAATTCCACTTATGGCCAGGGTTGGGATAGCATCTACTTCATTTGCCTCTGCTTGCGGAGCTCCCGGCGACTAAACCACAAACGCCTATATATTGACTGCAGAGATCATAACAACCTGCACGCAGGACATGAAACAGGGAGCAATCTGAGACTGATTATACACGTAAAAAACAGATCTATTTAGTCAGAGGCTGACGTTTTTGAATAGCTGCTTTCCAGCGCTCAAGCGCGCTCCAAACACAGAATAGTTTCCACTGTTTCCCTTTTCACACATGCTCAAGAGTTTTCCAAACCACTCACCTTTGGCAAAAAGCTTTATGCCTGGCCCCTGCTAGAAGGTCAGCTTGTTTTGAAACATGAAGAAAACTCTTCCAGTTGTTAAAAGATGTGGGGTAGCAAATGAATTCTCTTTTGGAGATGAAGATTTATTTTTTTTTTACTTCTTCACTGTCAGAAAATGTGTTTGCCCAGTTCCTTAAAATTTATAGTTAATTTTTTGAATGAGACTTTTGCAGACTAGTACACAGAATTATCCTCAAATAATTTAAATATAATATATATAAATTATATTTAAATATAATTTAAATACGTAACAGGAAAATCAGGTCTCACATTGCTACATAGAACAATTTTATTTTCTTTTCTTTTCATCAAAACCTATTTTAGTCCTGTACTTTTTGTGCCATTATCAGTTTTTTTTGTCTGTGCGCACGCTGACATTTGCATAAATTCCATGAGGCAGAGTGAAATGTTTCAGGGAAACACAATGCAAAGTCCAGGAAGAGAAAACTCTTCATACAGGTAGAAAGGAAACAACAGTGCCAAGGTTAACTGGGGGAGTATTTTCCATTGTGCCATGCAGGGCTTGCTCCTCATTTCTGACTACATTCATTCTGACATGTACTCTCAAAACCATACATTTTCACCAAACTGGTGTGTTTTGGCAAAGTGTTTCTGTCCAGTTCCTCTACACTCTATCAGCAGAACAAGTACAAACAGATGCTGTTAAGACTTAACTCTCATGACATGAATGAAAACCCCTTCTCCACAGACCATCATTTTCTAGCCATCCTCCTGCTCTCAGGCACCTTGTCAGGCTGTTCCAACTTATTGAAATGGCAGAAAATTATCCACAAAAAAAAAAAGTTTAATATGTTTTATGTTATGTTAGAAAGATAAATTAGCTCAATTATGGTTCAGAAGTAGTTCAAGCATGGGGCAGGTATTCATAGTCAAGAGCAAGCAGAGGAAAGGGCAGAGGAAGGAAGAGGTTGAGCAGGGAAGAAGAAATGGCAGCAAAACAAGCTGTTGCTTTGGCTAGACTGCCACAGTAAACAATACTGAATATTTAAGAAATTTCACCCTGGCCATCAGGATATACCTTGGCTGCAACATGAAGAATAACAAGGCAATATAGGAAATAGTAGGATTTGGTGGAGTAACAACAGTCATCTTAAAAACCTGCAGATGTCTAATGATATGATACAGAAGTTTGCACATTAACAAAAGGAAAAAAAATATCTTCGAGACACAGTATCAGTTTTAAACTGCACCAGAGCTCTTTTACTTCCAACTGTCATCTATTTGTGTGATTATACTTTAACTCTGATAATTTATTGCATGGCCTCTATAAACGTTATGTATGTTAGATCATTTTATCATTCAGCTTCCACTTCCCACAGAGACCCCATTTGCTATTTCTTACCAAACTTCCTTTTCTAGGAGAAGGCCATTTGAATAATGACTGCAATGGCAACAACATTTCATAGAGAGGCACCAACACAGTTCACACCATTACGATATTTCCAGCTGCCCCAGTTACACACAAATTCAAAGAAGAGAGATGAATGATTTAAATGCAGTATCTTCATATATGCAACTTGCACCTCAGATAGCCTCCACTCATCTAAAGACAAACTTTCTGTACTCACATTATCAAATTACCCACCATATCCAATAGCTCAGAAATCTGGAGTTGGAGAAAGATCAGAAGCAGGGAGGCTGCCAGGAAAGATATGCAGGACAACAACATTCTCTTGTATTACCAGCACAGCTTTTTATTACTAGCACAGTTGCAGTTTGTTTTACAGTTAGAAAGTCATATGGAAATGTAGTACACAACAGAAAATGTTCATCTCAGGATTGAAAAAGCATCTGTAGAAATAAAATAATTTTGATAATATATGTAAGAGAAAGAATTATATTCATTACATACTCGGGAAAAAACTAAGAAAACATCTGATGATGACACAAGAAAACAAAAATCAGAGTTTAGAGCTGAATCTGTAACCCATAGTGCTTACCTGGTTATTGCCTGCTGTCTTTTTTCCACACTTCTGATACAGAAGACAGGCATTATGCAATGCTACTGTTTCTACCTCTCCTTCCTTATTCGCTACAACATAGGTAAGAAAGGTGACCAAGGACTCAAATACTCCAATTCTGTTCCATAAGAAACCTCAGGATTTTGGGCAACTCAGTGTTTCTATATTTTTTTTGTTTCCTTGTTAGTGATTCTTTCACTTTTTTTACCTTTCTGGACTGTTTTCTTCATTTGTTATAACCTCTGTATGGCAGCTGAGAGCCCAAATGAATTTCAGATGCAACAAAACATTTAATCTCAATGCATTACAGTAGAAAAAAAAGCTCTTGTGATCTTCACAGGGACAGAGTCACTTCACATTATACCTCTGTATAGTCCTCATTTTTTTTTTCATAGTTATTAGAGCATTCTTGCACATCTTCTAGACGAAAACCTTATTTATTTTATGCTTTAGAATGAACTATGCTTTTTTTTTTTTTTCCACTATCGCATTTCAAATGAATTCCCCATACGTAACTCCATCCCTTCATCTTCTGGTACAGGCCAAAGACTTTTTAATAAATCCAGATTTCGACATTAAAAAAAAAAAGAGCAAGAGTAATAAAAAAAGCGACAGAGAACAAAAAAAAAACTGTAGAAAACCACAGCTGGTCTAAAACTTTGATACTCACAGGAGAATAAGACTGCACTTGCACCACCAACTAAAATTAATTGGTATTGCACATTTCAGCCATCCAGCTCAGACAGCTGTCAAGTCCTTAGAACAACTGAGTTTTACTTCTCTACAAAATCTAACCCTATTTTGCCGAAATGTTTGTCTTCTTGCTTACGACGTCATTTCTTTTGAAAGAACATCCCTCATCCTATAAACAAGGAACTCAAGCATTTATAATAATGTAATTGAAATAGAGCATGAATAGTTTAAAATTGGGTTAAAAGATTCCAGCTTGTAGCACTTAATGGAAGATGGAAAATAACGCAGTCAACAAAGAAATATTATATTTCACATGGGAAATGTTCCAATCTATTCTTAACTCACTTTTATCAATAATCCCCATAGCTGGCTTCTGGCCATCCCAGATGAATAATTTAGAGCCAGGAAAAAAAAAAGCAACTTGGACAGACATCATCTACATCTGTAATTCATCTGCCTTGCCATATTAAGTCATTCACCTGTTTAAAAACGAATTTACTAGAATATAGATGAATATGCTTAAAGGTTACACAGCTGAAAATAACTGTGCATCCAGGATTTTCTATACTGTGAAATACATAAATTATCCTTGTCAGTGTGCTGCTATAAAAAGGCATTTATAGAAGCAGACATTTCAAAGTTCAGTCAGGGGTTACATTTTGCAAACACAGCTTAAATAGTTTTGCAGCACATACAAAGGTGCACATTTTGTTTTTAAAAACACTTTTTTATTGCAATTATTCGTCATAAAAGGTATCGGTCTCACCGTATGTGATAGCAGCACATACTTAAAATTAAGAAAACCTTGAATTTGTTTGTTGTTCATTTTATTTTCTTAAATAATTATTATTTTTTTTTAATGCAAGTGCTCTGTGGCTGAGAAAACTTAAACCTGCAAATTGTTTTTCTGCAACATTACTGCCCAAACATGCTCCTTCTTCCTTGAGAAGGGTGAGTGGGCAGCTGCAGCTCCTTCTTCCCTCCCACCAGCGCTGACCTCCCATAGGGAACCTGCATCCGCACTGCCTGCAACTCCTTGCTCCCCATTGGGCTCCCAATCACTTGCAACACAAGGTAATCATTGCAATAGTCAGCCAGTGCCTGTCCCCCGCAGAGTTTTTACTCCAAGCTCTCTTGGGCTAGAGGGGAATGTGACTTTATCCCAGCTTGAGCATTGTGAATAAAAATATTTGCAAAGCTGCACATGTGCATCACAGACTCTGTGTTGCTGTTGCTAAAGCCCTGCTAGGGCCTAATAAAATATTTATTGCTTGTCATTATACGCAAGATGGAAGAAATGCTCTTCAACTTCGACTTTTGGGAGCTTGAGATTCCTTTTACTGGCCTGAAAGAAACAAAAAGGTGGTATCCATCTCTAATTTTGATCTGGAAATCACTCAGACGTAGAGTTACATCGAACTCTACAGCTAACATCTCCAGTGGCCAGGACATTACCCTTTGAAGCCACTTAGCAAGGCCTCACTAGAAATGAGTGAAGTCATCTAGGTACAGCCACTGCCTTGCAATTACCTTCTGCTAATGAAAATACAGCAGAAAAGCCCATGTGGCAGAATGCCACTTACATTAAATACAAAACATGCAGCTGGTAAGCTTTTGTCCATAAAAAGTTATCCGAGGGTCAAAACAACAATGGAAAATTGTAGTCCCAGTGTCAGTACAATGCCAAGTATTGTCAGAAACAGCGAGAGTTTTTGCTGCAACCAAGCAGATGGAAATTATTCCATTACATCAAGATAAAGCAGGGCTCCCACCCGGGAGCTGACTGCACAACCACATCTTCTGCCTGAGCTGAGCCTTTCAACCATCCCCATGCAAAGCAGCTTTCAGGAATGAAGTCTGATATGCAGCTATTTTTATTATTGCTCCCTATCTCTCTTGTCCAGGGATGCAAATACAAGGCCAACTCGTTCCATGAAAAAACAAGAGGCTTCCTTTGATAAACAGGATGTTGGCTTTTCTTTGGAGTCACATACACACCTGTTCTCTTTATGGCTATGTAAACATCCTCAACTCCCCACAGATCCTTTTACATACTGTACACATAACACATCTTCCTCTTGCTATATTCATCGCCCGGCTTCAGTGGGAGCAGTTGATGTGTCACTCAGAGGGCTCATGTTGTTAGTGGAGTACATTAATCACTCATTATCTCATTTATCCTGCAGCAGAAGAGAGCAGAGACAAATACATGAATCCATTCACAAACATTACAAAAAACCACACAGCTATTTCAGCAGAACAAATATTGAGAAGTTACCTGTCAAATCACAAGATCAGCTGGCATCCTGGTCTATAGCATTACTTATATTTACATTCTCTTCTCTTATCTAACTTGATTAACTTGCATTCAGGATATAAGCATACATTCATGTTTATCTTTCCAAATATACTACCATAACTGGACTAAACCTCTGCTGGAGTGAAATTCCACCCAAGTCAGCGGTACCCAACCATGTTCCAGCATGTGGGCGGGGTTTTTTTTGTTTTGACTATTTAGAACACATCTTTAAGCACTGCTGTAGCTGCACTCCAGACCAGCACTACCAGCACTGGGGTGGGTTGGACACAAGGGCTAGGTGCTCTAGCCTCTGCATCCAGCAGGATGCTTTGGGATATCATCCTCCTGATACTTGTAAGTAAACAAGCAGGGAATAGTGTCCACCTCTCTATTTCCACCTTTCCCCACTCTTGTAGGTCCATGCCATTCATCCAGTTTTCTTTTTCATAGCTCCTTTCCTGTCTCCCCAGTTCATATGGGCTTCCAGTTGCTCATGCACCCCTTTTCCCTTCCTTTGCACAAAAGAACCATTCAATGCTGCAGGAAAACCTTGATTGCCTTTCTCCAGGGAAATCTAACTGCAGCACGTCAGCAGCAGCAGACAAGCATGAGATAATAAATTCTGATTTAAAGATGAGGTTTATACATAGCAGCAAGGGCTCTGCACCTTGAGGCAGGAGGTTCTCTCAAGCAGCAGATGTACTTAAGTTTACACCAACTAAGACTTGGCTCTGTGTCAGTGAAAGCGCAAAACTATCAGAGAAAACATTCACTTTTAAATCAAAACATTTAACAGTTTACCACATCAAAGAAACCTAGGTTGGCTTAGGGTTCCAGGTAGGAAAACGAAACTTTGGTTTCATGTGCCTATAGTTTTAAAACCCAAAGCAGCAGCAGCAGCAGCAGCTAATGAGCAGCAGTTGACATTCAGTTTTAAATCATTTAAGTCTGAAGCTTGAATGGTCAAAGAAATAGCATATTTCTGGACCTGAAACTTTTAGCATGTATCAAATCTATGAGCTAAAGAAAATCAAAGAAGACTAATGTCTTTAGTTACAGCAGCACCTTTTTAGAATCAGTTTCTCTGACAGACACTTAGTGGGAGTTACTTTCAGAGATGTAAACGCAAACCTTCACATCGCTGTTCCTGGAAAACAAATAGTCCTTTGTTACCAGCAACCTAGAAATGAAGTAAGGAAACAAAGAACAGAGATGTTTGTTGGCTCAATGGCTCTTCTAGAGTTACTACACTTGTGATTCAGCTCTCAAATTTGAGGTTGCAGTTTTCTTGTAAGATCAAAGACAGATCCAATATATGTAATAAATGACAGACTTTATCTTAAAACATTTATCATCTTAATAAACAAAAGACAGGGAGAGAGACAGGAAATCAATACATTCATTTTAGAAATAACGTCAAAAACAATGATCTGTGAAAGAATAATAAGAGGAAACAAAAGATAAAGCACACTAGAGTAATTTTAGACAGAAAGAAGAAAATAACATTCTTCTAAAGTAGCAGGGGAGCTACAGTGAGGGCGACCTGGGTAGCTAAAGGTTATAAATAGTATGGAACAACGGAGAACAAGAAATATCAGAACTTTTCAAGACAAGGAAGAGGAAAGAAATGGAACTGTAAAGTTTCATAAAGTTTTTTTTACAGCAGTTAATAGTCGTATGAGGGAGACACTACTTTTTTCCTCATGTGTTTATAAGCGTCTCTCTCACTACATGTCAGAGTTAGAAAAACCAGAGCTGAGGAAAAACTGCACCTAATATCAGGGCTATTGGCACATATCTACGGGGTAAGGTCGGAGAACTTACTGAACATTTCTAGTGAGACTGATGAGGTAAAGATGCTGAAGAAGTTAAGAAAGTTTTCAAAGTGATTATACAATAGTGGGAGATCTCAAATATAACAATATTTCAAGGGATATAAACAAAAAAAAAAACCAAAAAAAGAAAAAAAGGAAGTTTAACTTCAGTCCCAAGCAAAAGAAAAAGAAATGTCTATAGACATTACTTTCCACAACTGTGGTTAACTTGATGTTTTTAGAAATGACCAACGAGTTCCATGACCAGCTTGTCTTTGAGAAGAACCAGTCTGGAGTCTAATAAGCTGTTGACCATTTAGGAACAGAGTTCATTTCACAGGAATTCCTTTTTCTCTTCTCGAGAATATTTTACCAAATTATGAAAGCATTCCTCTGCACAGATTTCTCCCCCTCCACCCCATTCCGTTCTCATCTACTTTAATCAAGCATCAAGGTACAATAGCTGCAGGCCTTCACTATTACCCTGCAATGCACAAGGAGAAGTTACAAACAAAGCATTGTGAGAGAGGAGATGCAGGAGGGGCAATGGCAACAAAAAAACCAACAACAACAAAAAAGGACCACATTGTAATGCTTGTTGTCACTTAAGAATTCTTAATTATTCCACTAGATCAAACTCAGGCAATCCCACATCCCAACACACTTAATGACTTGCCCAGGTCAGCATTTGGATATTTCAGTTAAATCCCCTATTTAGCTTATAGAAATCTATTTATAGTAGTCACTGTAATCATCCAGTTTTCAGACCTTTCATGGGTATTTCATTACATTCTGCTTTCCAAAAATGAGTCATTCTTGCTTCATTTTTTAAGTCATTTTTGAAGACAATACAATACACAGAGATAATGCCATATTTTCCTCCCTCCAGAAGTTTCCACAATAATTTTCTTGTTCCATTTCAGAGGGCATTATAAAAATGTATAATGACATTTCTAGTGTTTTTAGGTCATCAGCTGCTTTTGATCAGCATAGTTCCAGTTCAGTTACCAGTTCTAATGAGTTCTTTCTCACTGAAATTAGTGACCTGATACAGATACACATGCAATTAAGATTTGACCCAATTACATAAATAAGCTAATGCACATAGCAAGAAATTATTTATTTATTTTTAAACAGAGAAACAATAGTTCATTTGATTCTTTTTTTTTTTAAAGTTTAAGGGTAGTATAATGAGGAGGAGCACTGAAAAATAATCACATGTGTGACTACAGTAATTTAAAGAGATAGGCAAAATTCTTTTGGATCAACTAGCAACTCTTAAAAATGCTTGTGAATCACTAGGCGGTTTTATCCCTAAAATTCCTCTATTCACACAGAGCAGTGGATGATAGTACCTATATCTTTTAGATCAGCATGGTCTAAATGTGAGAGTTTGATAAACATCAGTTTGAAATATGTCAATAAAGCAAGGTGGTAAATCCCCGGATATCAGACAAGAGGGGAGAGAAGGTAAAGGGAGTAGATGCCAGTTTGCTTATGGTCTTCTGTCCTTACAAAATGCAGGACACCTAAGAGGCACTGGGGGTGGGAGAATGGGATCTACCTGCTCCTCCAGCAGGTCCCCAGAGGACATAAGGACCTCTTTTGGATCTTGCAGATGCATTGCAAAATTACCATCCCCACCTGGACTCTAGTGAACAGAATAAGCAGAATCGAGGCTTAGCAACAGCCTCTTTTGAGTGGGAGGGGGTTTTGCCCAACTTCATACTTCTAAATAAAAATTTCTATACTGGTACTTGCTGCCTAGCTTTCCTTTAAGATGAGATAAGAGAAACAGACGTTTCAAAGTTGTGTACTCTGCTTTAAATGGAAAGACATTTAAAATAGAGCAGCCAAATGACAGTCCAGATGAACTTATTTCTCTGCACTTGGTACAGTGCTAGGCAAGCAGTTCAGTAATAGTACTTACACATCTAAAAGTGGACAAGATAAATCCCACCTCTGTTTTTCACTGGGGGTAGCTGTCTGAAGGCAAAGGGCATGGCCCATCTTCAATTGTTGTCACTACCATAACTGGCATTCTTTTACATGCCAAAAAGAACAGGGGCCTCCCAGCTGTCCAGGAGGCATTTAGGAAAACTCATAAATCTGTCCCCAGTGTGACCACCCAAACAGCACAGACCTGCATGATGCTCAACACAGGTCACTGCCAGATCAGAGTTTGCACGTCTTGATTAAAGAGTGTTCACAGCTATTTTTAAGTAATAGAAAACAGGCCTAACATGGAAAGACAATTAACTATTCTATATTTGGACACACACTAGCTGACAATGGATTTGGCTTCCCTTGCTTTTGCTCTTTTCTGACCCCAGTGATTCAGTATTTTATTCTGATCTTCAAACTAAAAAACCAGGACCAGATGCATTTGATACATATGTGATTTCTATGACTGATCTATTTAAATATACTGACAAATTCTTGTCTTAGTTCTGCTTTGCTTCTCTTCCTCTCTCTGCTCTCCTCCAGGCAAGAAGTAGGAATACCTCAACCAACAGAAAGCTCTATTCCATCTCAACCTAAAGACCAGTCACAAACAATGTTTTGTCTGAGTAAATATTTTGTAAATACCGTGTTGTGCTACAGGATTAACTTTCACACTGATTTAATGTAAATAGTATGAGACCTGAAAAACTACTGCGGGTTTTGGTTTTTTCCTACTTTCTTTATCGTCAGCCGGTATGTTGTGTGGCCAATAGAAACAACAGACTGCATTTCATACAAACTCATGACATTTATGTTAATTTCAGTGAAAAACAGTCCCTGTTTTGTCCCCAGGAATATATATGGGTTTTAGTTATTAATATGGGATCTCAAAGCCATAATTTCAAAAGTGCTAAAGCTATGGTAGGCCTGCGGAACTGAGAGTCTCAGCAGCCCTGTCTTAAAATAACCACTGACCAATCATCTCCAATAAACAAGTTAATAAATATCCTACAATGTACAAGAGAAATTTAGCAAAGAGATCATCAGTAAACCCCCAGACATATTTAGGAGATAGTATTGAGAAATTGTTGGTCATTTAACATCTACCTGATTTAAACATTACAATTTAAGTATGTCCTACCACTGTATGTATTTCACATTTTAATAACATTCACGTGAATTTAATAGGTAAATGAACAAAGGAAAAATCCTTATTTTCCCTTTATGGATCACAGAAGATTGTTCTGCATAGATACTGCACAGGAAAAAAAAAAAAAAAGGTTAACTTATTTGAAGTTTTCCACACAAATCAAAGGATTTATTGTAAAGCACAGGAACAGAAGTTAGCAGCTGGATATAAGCAAAGAGGCCAAAATCAGGCCTCTGAGGGAAACACTTGCTTGTTTACTATAAAAAGTCAAACAAGAAGCAGAAGTTAGGTACATTTAAATTAGAAACGAGATGCACATTTTCAATAATGAGTACTAACACCCATAGGAAGAAATAGAGAAGAACCAGTGAGCACTTTCTGCACAGATTTCAAGTTAAGATGAAAAGAACGTCTGCATTTGGAGTTAAAATAAAAGTACCTGACTGGTACAACTGTGAGATCCTGAAAGAATATCTCAGAAGGAAAGGGTTAGCACAAAAAGAAACTCCTAAAAAATGTCAAGATGGAATCTGAGTGGTTTAAGCTGGTTACTGTCAGAGCTGCATGGTATGTCTGTCCAGTTGAGACTGCTGGGAAGAATTTTGGTAGTAAGATCGAAAATGCAGTTTGCAAAGCTGTGGAGATCTGCTCTCCTAACAAGCCAAACAGAATACAGTCCTATACTCATAAACTGGTTGTATAGTCATGAGATCCAGCTTCCTACCTAATTATTCTTACTGAAGCTAGCTTTTAATTGGATACGCTGGGACTCTAGCTAGGCAAAATATAGTGGTAGCTGATCCACAGGGATCAGGTTAGTGTTACTCAAGGTATACTAATATTTACATTCATCTCCTACAGAAGTTCATCTGAATTTTCACAGTGTTTCCCAAAGAGCTGAGTTGGTCTCTTAGGGCAGGACAGATACAGAAAACTGACTTATTCATTACTTGATCTTGTCCTTAAGTAGCATCTCTGTGTCTGCTTTCAGCTATTCCAACCTGTTTTTACAGGCTGAACCTGAAATGGTTTGGTTTGGATGAATGCCTGTGAAAGACATACAAAGTCAACCTTTGTTTACTTGTTCTAGCATTGTTTTTAGTTGCTGCTAGTATCTTCTACCCCACAGAAATAAAAAGCTTCTTATATCTTGATGGTGGAAAAAATCATGATCCCTTGCACGGAAAGTACTGTTAGTTCTTTATTAGTACCCAATGACATACTGAAAACCCCCTATAAATATTGACATTTTTGTGTTAGGCGAGATACCAAGGAAACAGTTATTTACTGTTTGTGAACAAGCTGAACATCAGAGCTGTCCATGCTCGACTATCTTGCTGTACCATGGAATTGATAATAATTAAACAAAAAGCCACCAACCCTAAAAGCAAATTTCCCATGCAGTCAAGTATTTTCCTATAGTTTATTTGACATCATGTATGTAGAGCAAACTTCTACTTCGAGACAATGCAAAGAATGTAACAGGAAGATAATTCAAAAAGTTCTGTAAGAAATGCTGCAAATTCTGAGAGCAGGGGAGCAGAGAGGGTGCAAGAGCTGCTCCCCCTGCAGCCACTGGGCTCCCTCTCGGCACAGCAGGTGACAGCAAAGTCCTCGGGGCTGGCTGCTGCTTGCAAGCCACGGAACCCTGCACTAGCCCAGACGTGCTACCCACGCAGCCCATCGCAACAGGATAACTCAATAGGAAAATTCTACGGTAACTGAATCCATGCAAATGCTTCTTACCTCCAACCATGTGCAGGACTTACAAAAAACAAGTTTTCACATACATTTGAAGTGTCCTTGGAGTAGTACATAATTTGCAACCTGGAAAACTGCAGTTATTATCATTTGCACCAATCTATTCTCACATGGCGTTAACTATGTTTTTATAGTTACTGGAAGATTAGTTGCATGATACCTCATCTCAGTTCTCTTATCTAGACATCTTAAAACTCATGTTTCCTTATGGAATGTATCATACAGGACCAATTACTAGCTTTACAGTACTTGCACTTTGTCCCACAACAATCTGATGAAATTTAAAAAATACTCCACGTTAATATAGCATCATTCTCTTTAGTCTCTGTTTTGAAGAGAATGAGAGATTATTACATGTTAGCAAAGCAGAAAATGGAAGCATAGTAGGGAGAAAAGACTTCTGCTTCAAAGTAGGGGACAAATAATCAAACCCAGTGTGTTTTCAAGAAAACTTCATTCTCGAAAGGGTGAAAAAAAACTTAAGAGTTTCGTTTCAGGCTTCTAAGTTTGGGCAAAGCATTTGAGGCAATCTGAATGCAGTCTCTGCGGATGCAAAGTTCATAGACGTGACTGTCTGCAGGAATGTATTACAAGGTCAGTTATATTTGCTTTTGCACACAAATGGAAATGATTCCCATATGTATTTACTGGGCTCTTTGACAATGTTATGGAATACGTTTGGTAAGTCAGAAGATCATCCAGTGTCATGAAGCGCACGCTTTCTTCAGATCCATTGCAAAATGGATAGATGTTTCTGGATGAGATATCTCAAGATGAAGTGAATCTTTTCAAAGAACCTTACTCGACCACTTCCAGCAGCCCTTTGCAATCCCATCCTCACTGCAGCTCTGATCACTTTTCTCTCCTGTCAGATGGGTATCAAAGATAAAACTATGTCAAATCACGGAGCAGGGCTTATTATTTCTGCTGTTCAGACAAAATGAACAACACAGCCACTAAATTCAAGCTAATCAAGACCTGGTTAATCATCTAGATGCATCCACTGAACTTTACATCTTTTGATACCTACACAGGAGAGCAAAATGCCTGCAGCATAGGAAGGATCAAGTGCTATTTCAGGTTACTCAGAAGGGTACTTATTTGAAGAAGATACTTATGCTGGCACAGAATTACACACCTGGAAAAGCGCTGCCTTTTCAGGTTTTGTTTTTGTCATTTTACAAAAGATACAGTCTAATTGGAATCTTCACATTCAGTAATTCTCATGCAAGAGAAACATTAAAATCTTTAGACTAAAATGATTTACAGACTTACCTTGCAATTTGGTTAAAAGTTTTAAATTATAATTATGAGGGTCAAATCCTTCTCTTTGTTGCCATGGATTTCAAAAGGATTAGAGGGCTGTAACAGAACAGAATTTGTGCCACTTGCAATAAATTATAGCCAAGTGCCACTTCTTTTAAGCCGGCTTAATTTTAAGTAAATAATTAAAACCCCAAAGCAACCCTGGCAGTAACGACTTAAAGCATTCAGTAAACACATTACCTCCAACACACTGACTGATGACACCAAGCAAACCCAAGAAGTTTCTGGACAAAGATTTTTCTTCATGTGATCTGTAATGAGGTTTTGTGTACAGTTTCTTTCCTCTGCTCAGATCTGATAGCAAGTAGTTACAAGGTATTTCTTGGTAGGTTCAGCTATTCACGTCCAAGTATTTTAAGAATCTGTCTTCAATTTATTGCTGGAAGAAGCAAGACTATTGAACCTTAAGGCTTTTGCACATTGTGGGAACACATGAGGCCTTGAAAGCTTTGTCCGCAGACCCCACAATAAGTATGACTCATGGAATGCTATTCTTTTCTCAGTATTCAATAAAAGAAATATTATTTATAGCTTCATACAAGCTATTAAGAAACTGTTTTTCTTTGAAGTTTAGGCATAGCAAGGGAATAATAATAATCTGGGTAAAATGTAGTATCTGCAGTTTCTTTGAATTGGGGCAACACATCATATCTTGGCAAAATAGGTGGTTATGATGAAGGATCCCAATTCCCCCAAATAATTCTAACATTCACAAATTTGCTGAGGTCCACTATCTGACTGTTTTTTGGCTCAGAAATGACTTGAGCACCAAAGTAATTTTAAGAACATGAATAGTGGACCAGTTCCCCTGCCTTAGGGCTCTCACTACCGTGCCTCATGTTAGGTCTTTACATATATCCTCAAAAAGTCCTACAGTTCTCAAGAAATGCTCCGAGTAGGATATATCAAGAGCTTTCAGCACAGACTTATCTGTTCCCACTACGGTTTGTAGCAAGAGCTTGGTAAAACACTCTACAGCAGAGTTATAACAAACTGTACATTACATGACTGTTGCTGCTGTTATCAGTTGTGCTCCGAGAACTCCAATCACACAAGAAATAGCTCATCAGTGTTCGTTTTGGCCTAGACTAAAGAGATAAAAAAAAAAAATTCCTCCCAAAGACAACATTTGAGGCACGGTCTGTTGTAACAAAATGTTCTAGAATGGCACTAGGTTTATCTCGGCCAGCTTTTCTCTGTACAAAATGCCCTTTTTCTGAAGCTAATTACAAAGAAGACCAGGAAGCATCATCTTACTGAAAATGAGAGGGAATTGGTTGTTTTGCATGTAGGGATCAGAGAAGAAATGTACGTAGAGTACATAGAGTTCCAAATAATGTGACACCTTCTAAGCTGGGCTATAATACGCAAAGATTTACAAGTGTTTAAAAGCCAGGTTCAAACCTTTTAGTTTCAAACTTACTCTTCAGCTTAAGGTCTGTTTCTCATGTCTACATCCCAGTAACATTTTCAAGTCTAGAAATAGTAACGTAAGAGTCAAATAAGACAAAATCCTTAGCATGTGCAAAAAAAAGCCCACCTTGTGTGAACTGGAACATGGAAAAGATCAGTTCAGGAGTAGGCACCAGAAAATGGATGAGGGACTTGACAGAACTCCAGTGAAGAAGATCATACATGCTCTTTAGCACTGTCTTCATCACCCAGGCTCTTATAGTCAACATAAGCAGAGAGGACTCAACAGTGGTTCTGCAATGGAAATAACACTAGTTTTACTCATGGGGCAAAAAGTATTCTCCTGCAGCTGTTCATTCTGCAACAGAACTTAAAAAAAAGAAAAGCAGATGAAAAATTATAAAGTCATTTAAATTTTGTCTTCTTTGCCTTTCTGGCACAGTGTGATTCCGTACAACATTCATAGACTCTGACAACAGGTTACCTTTCCCCTTATAAACAGAATATTGCTATAAGATTTTGTATTTCTTGAGTTTTCATTCAGAGCAATGATACAGGAATCAAATGCAATAAAAAAACTGTTGCTAAAACATACACTGAAACATGACCTAAGCTGAAGGAACAACTGTTGCACTTTGCACAGAATTCAGAAGGGCATTTGGGTTCCTGCTGTCACCAGAAGTTGTATTTTAATCACTCCAGAACATGATATGCCCAAGATAAGTATGCAAGAGCTGCACAACAGCCAGTATTTTTCCTCAGGTCACGTCAGGCAAAAAGTACCAGTTTCTTTTCTCTCTATCTGATTTTATGCCAACATGTACTTGGAAAGCTGTCGTCTGCCCTTTCTGTTCCTGTGATGTATTGCAGCAAATCTCCCCGTTCCCACCAGTTCATTTTTAAAGAGCTTCTGTTCATTTACGTCTGCCTCGTAAAAGATCTCTTCTGTTGTTTTTCTCCCCACCCCCTTCAAGATTAATAAACTTTCTGCTAAGAAAAAGCTTTAGCATCAATCAGATTTCATAACTGATTAGACGGGAGATACTCTGGCTGCATTTGCAACAGGCCTTTTTCGGCTGTTTTTGCTTCTAAAATTAGCTTTGCTATTTCCTGAGAGAAGTCTCAGGACAGAAGTAGAGACACCCACAATGCATTATGTTTGAGCTGTGTCAGAAAGCACAACAAAAAGCTGATCAAGCTGTCCAAGAAAACTGAGAAACTGCTCGGTTCTCCACTTCCCCAGCATGGAAAGCCCATGCTGCAAAACTCAACCTGAGGTCTGTATTGGAAAGACTGCACATCTGATGCACCACGGGAAAGCCAGAAACTCACATGAAGGACAACACATAGCTCATCAGATTTATCCCCTATACAATCAGCACTCATTCGCCCTTGGTTTGGTGCTGAGCAGCCAACACACCACCTCTGCCAACAGCCAGATCTACATTTCCATCAGATTCCCGAGGTGCAACGCTGCAGCCACTTGAAAAGCACAGGGAGCAAGACGTGACAATGTTTCCTGTCATGCATAAAATTATGCTCTACCCAGTATTTCAGAGTTGTTGAATTCAGCCAATTCACTCAGTTCTGTGAAATTCAGTAGAGTAAATTTTGGAGCAAGGGACAAACGTTCTGACATTCGTGTTGTTATTTTTATATAGATATCAGAACCCGTGCAGGCCCTACTTACACTGGTTTACAGCCTTCTGACAGTAGGAAAAAGATTGTACCCTGATACACATCGGCTATAGTTACTTTTGCAAGACATTTTACTTTCTCCCACCAGCCAGCCCATATTATGAAATAGGAGACAAACATTTGCTTCAGGTCACGGTGCGGTGAGTCTCCAGGCACGGGATTTAACAGGAGACATTTCCTTTTAAAATGAGGAACTGACAAAGCCATGTCCTCTTACAGACAGCTCTGAAAGGGCAGGCTGAGGATGGATATTTCTGAGTTAGATGCAGCTCCTAACAATAACTCATTTCAAGAACAAGAATACTACGGTGACTGCTTTTGAAGTTCTGCTTTAGCAGTACTTAAAAAAATAAATCAGTTGTAACAGAGTGGAAGGCGTGCCTAATAGAAGCATGGAGTTTATCTCTGAATGTAGTTTCTTTATTGTATAAAGGTACTGTATAAATAGAAAGATCCTCAGTAACTGAATGAAGCCAGCTTTAAGGAAAAAAAAATAAAAAAATCAGATACAGTCTAGGTTTCTAGGGAACTAATACTACAAATCCTGAGCACCCCTTTGAAGTAGGATAACTTGGCAATACTGTGAGTGGCGAGTCAGGTTTTTAGACAAGGCTTGGGATGAAAGAGGCAGGCACAAGGATATCCCTTGTTCTTTTGTTTGTTTCTTCTTTCCGACATCTTAGTACTGTAACTAAAAAATCTGAGTTTTAAATTCCAGGATTTTTTTTTTTTTTTTAAGATCAAAACTAAGAAAAGAAAAGGGAGCATCTCTCTGCAGTAGCTGTCATTGTCTTTATACAACTGAGGTTTAATTTATGCAAACCAACATCGATATGCAAGCACACCTCAGTCAAAACTGGTGTTCAAAAGAAAAATAAAGAAAAAACACTCACCCTACATACCCATGTAGGAATACACAATATTCATATTCATTGCCATAATTGCTCCTGCTCTTCTTTCATATTAATTTTTTGACCCAAAATGGCAGAGGAGGAAACAAGAAACAACAAATGCTGAAACATTTTGCTTTCATGAGCTTCATTAGATATTATTCCCACAATAGCATAAATACATGGGAACTAGTGCTGCTGCAAACTAACCGCACATTACTGATTGCAGAGGTGATAAGCTACCTAGAGCTATCTGAGATTCTTGCACCTTATTGTCATTTTTTTTGCTTTATATCATATCTTTTTTACCATATCTATTATGTCATAACTGGAGTCTTTCAAAAGCTCCACTGCACTATCAGCTAAGAGCCTAAGGATTCCTTTTGAAGGTACCTATTCCAATTAAGCTTTAAAAATTATGCTTTTCCAACATCTTTTCAGAAAGGGGTTAACTGATACTTCCAAATAAAAATGTTTTACATGGCTCAAATAAAATCTTTCTGCTGAAATGAAATAAAAATCAAAAGTTATAACAACAGTTTTTGGCAGATGCACTCAGGATTAAGTGAGCAAGAACCTCCATTTCAGCAACAACCTCTGCATGTCAGGCTCTCATGGCTAAACTTTGCTCCCTGTTAGTCAACAGCTCTAGAGTGTGTGTTGGTGGGAAGTTCATGAATGGCCTTTGAAACCTTTGTAGTAGTTTTCCAGTCACACTTTACAAAAGCAATGTTATTTTGCACAGGAAAATAAAACAAAATACCTGTGTGTTATGTGTACCAATGCAAATCTGACATTGCAGTTGAAATTTCACTAAGACGACATTCTGTTCTAAAGAATAGTAAAATAATAAAAGTTCTTCATGTTTGTTGGACATTTATGTGCCCAAAATCAGAATGGATGTTAAGAAATTTAATACACCGACTGACAAGCAAGAATGCTCTCCTGTGCCAGTGGATCTCTTAACTTTGCTTGGAGACTACAGACAATTTTTTTCTCTTTTTTTTTTCCTTTTTTTCTTTTTTTTTTTCCCCTAGGTAGGGAGAAGAACCTTTCATAAGTGATAAAATCAAAATCATATCATTATTCATGGAGGATTTTGAACTCAAAAGGTTTTTGAAGAAAAAAAATATTTTGTCAAAATGCTCCCTGACAATTTTAGGCCAATATTGACAATTTTAGGCCAATTTTTTCTTCAGTCTTGTTAACAATTTAGACAGTGTTTTTACTATAGGCATTACTACTTTCTTCAATAATTAGTGTCAAGGACTTGAAGAAAGATAAAAATGAAAAAAAAAGGTTCATAAGAGAATTGACGCAACTGAACATAAGAGCAAACTTCCTTATTTAATGTATTTCCAAAATATAATATAATGGTGATTTCAGTCTAATTGAGTTAATATTAACCTCTAGGAGCTTGTGACTAATTTAACATACACTGTTACTCAGTTAAGATAAGACTTAAGTCTTCTCTACACTAGAGGAACTATTGCCAGCAACTCACTTATGATTTTCTTAAATTGTATTAAAAAGCTGAATTTTCTTTGTATGCTTAAAGCCAAATCACATTAGACTCTGGACAATATAATCCAATTATAAACACCGTTCAGCCTCATCTAGCCTACTTGGACACGCTGCTAAATGAGTCAGTCCAGAACAGTCAAATCCAACATGCTACAACAGTGCTTTGTAGCGACTGGGTATGAAAATACCATGCCAAGAAGCCAGCACAGACTGAGCAGTGGTTGAGAATAGTCCTTGCCTTGTTGACATGCACATTGATTCTGTCTCACTGCTGTTGATACAGTTCCAAAAGTACCATATCATGTAAAATATATGCTGCCAAAGATGATATCTTAAGTGGCTGAGGGTAATGACTTTCACAGAAACTCTTGGCATCCAACTCCGTTTGAAAAATCTGGGGATTTAAATCTGTATCTTTCAATCAGATGGTCTCTGAACTCCAGTAAAGAGCTGTTCAGTCCTACAACGCTGAGGGGAAGCTTAGTGCCCAAAACAGCGAAGAAGATGGAAATTCCTACAAGTGGCCTATAGCAAATACCTAATGTAATGTCACTGTAAATCCTTCCCCTCCCTCCTCTGCCAGCACAGGACAGTAAGCTCAGGAGAACATAAGGGTGACCTTGTGTGCAGAGAGTCCAGCACACACCTGCTGCACACCTTCCCATGGCTTTCCTTTCCAAGCAAGATCAGGATTCACACTTTTCTTTTAAAGATGTGCAGAGGAAAGCAGCGGTGATGGTGCTTACCTGCTCCATAACCCCCTCATGGTTAAGGCTTTCCCAAAGGAATAAAGCAGAAATCCTCTCCTTTTCCCACAGTGAAGCCAAGAGAAGTAGCGTAACAGTAGAGGCAGAAGTACCTTAACCTAGATAAAGTCGGAAAATAAGAACACAATAAAACCCCAGAAGCACTGTCCACTCTGTAAGTAGCAAAGAGCTTTCTACACCAGTGTCTGCTGGCTGCGTTTTCTGCAGTTTTACTCCACTCAACCATAATAAATTACAGTCATGCTGTAGCCAACTTAGGCTATGTAGATACAGCCTGAAAACACAAAGAGCAAACTGCTGGAGAGGATCCCATGCAATCAGCTCTGTTTTCTCGGAGTACAGGACAAAATACACATTGAGGACAGGGTATACTGAAGACACTTGTAAGCCAGGAAGTGGCTCCACTGCAGGAGGATATCCAGATTTTGTACTCCCCCTGTCTGGCTTAGGCAGAAAGGAGAGTCTTATCTCAGCAGCAAGCTCATCCTTCCAAGCTGCTGACAGGCATTATCTTTGGAAAATAAGATATGCCCGCTGACTAGTTCCTCTCCCATCAGTGTCACAAGCCTTTCTGGAAATGTCAGACATCATTAAGCCTGTGATATGGTCTAAAAGAGAAAAATAATTAGGCAGTAAAGCTAGCTGGCATCTATCAACACTAACTGCAGCTCCCCAAAAAAGGCACATCCAACTCTGACTTGGTCTTGCACACTGTATCCTTGATATGCAAGAAGAGTGGCACTATTTAGTATATACTGAGGTAATTTTAACAGCAAAGCAAATACAAACCTAATTAGCATTTATGCTTTATTACCCCTGTATGTACTAAACATATATGGAGAATATCATGCACTTACATTAAAAACATGCCTTAATGCTTCCAATGTTTCCAAAGTCCACTGGGGAAACTGGACGAGAACAACAAAGTATCACTGAAAAACCGACCCTTGCAGTCAAAGAAATGGGGTTTTCAATTTTAAAAATCCATTGCTGTGTGCTTTATCCTCAGAGACAAAAATACAAAAGCATACATTAGGACTGGATCAATTAGTACTTGATGCAAAGCAGGACAGTTTGATATTTAGTAATCTCTAAGTAGTCTTTGCATCTATAAATATAACTCAGCTTTCTGTTTTTCTTCACCGTCCTAACACTAACTTGTAAAACTGATATATTTTGTTTGACCATGTTGCAAAAGTAAAAAAGGTCAGGAAAGCAATTACAAGACTACCGAAGAACAATGATAAGTTTAGGTAAAAATGAAGAACAGGAACAATACATAGAAGATTTTTTATTTCAGTTGTTCAATACGTGGTTTAGCAGAAAGAAGTGATGACCTCAAACACCGAGTGTTTACCAAGTTTTTAAATCCTCTTCTAAATAATGGACTAAGAACAATATGGAATAAAGCCCAGTATAAATTAAACATGTAATTTTTAATTCATCACCCTCTCAGAGCTGAACTTCTACTTAGATCATGAAAGAAAACATTGTATGTATTTTTTATCTGCTGCTGTTAGACACTAGGATCTCTTATTTGAGCACTGTTTAGAATTACAGCGAGTAGTTACGCAAAGACAGGGAACTAACCAAGTACATCAATTATGTATGCAGGCATGAGCCTTCTTACACGTCCACACGAATTATTTATGTAAGAATCTGACTTCAGTAGGACTCTTCATATACACATAAATATTTGCAGAACTGGGGATCATCCAAACGCTGGTAAGAAAAATTCTTCTTGTACTAAAAAAAAGTTTCAAATAGGTTGTGACAACATCTGAAAAATCCACTAAGCTCTTAAACTCCACTGTTGATCATGACATCATCACATGAAAGAGAAAGATAATTAAAAGCTTCCTTACAGGTGTATGACACCTACATCCAACACTAGTTGAAACATACAAGCCATAACCAATTAATAGCTCATCTTGAAAATAATGTTAGTCCGCATCAGTTTTTCCTCACCAGTGGAATGAAGGCTGATGCATCTGACATACTTACTGTCTGATTTTTCTGTAAAATAATTTTGTGGGAGGGAGGAAAGAAGTATGTGAATGCATGAAGCATTTTATATAGACAAAATGTGCCAAACCTGGACTTTGGCTTCATCACACTGAAGATTACTATCTTTAGAGCTAACCTTTTGCTATACAGCAAGAGATTATATTTACCAAGATATGAGGACAGTAAATTCAGGCTAAAATAGAACCTGAAGTATACAAGGTACCCACTGTGTCTGCTGCGAGTGCAATAATTAAGATTTTACAGCAGTTGAGAACTATAAACTTAATTTCCTGTACACTGTGTTTGCGTATGCAATGCACCATATGGTATCCACAAGTCACTGAATTTAGCTCTGCAAAGAAGGAGAAGCTGTCGTCAACAGAAAGAATGCACAAATGGCTTTACATGCCCACATGTATCTCCAGCTGCTACCCACAGCAATACACGAGTACAGCCAGAAGAGAAAGTTTGATAACTCTGTATTACACCGCAGAAAGTAAGAGATGAAGATCTGCTCAAGTTAAAAATAACTTCTGAGACATTAGTGTTAACACAAATTGGTGATTTATAAGGATAATGAACAATTCTTTTTTCCTTACAACATGTAAAAACCAGGATTCTTCACTTCTCTTGCTCTCCCATCCAACCAAAGCATATTTTCTTCCACCTTCATTACAAACTTTCCAATCCCTACCGCAGATTTCTGAAAAAAACAAACCAAACCAAAACAACACTCAGGGCATTTTCTTTGATGGTACTATCAAACTTTATCTCTCGTGTATCTTGTATATCTAGATGTACTCATTTGTTTTGAGAAAGAACTGTGGCAAAACATATAATGGAATTATCCTGATGCAAATGCTGCGTGAATATTACCACAATACAGCTCTAACAAGAAGAACAAGTAGCTCTAGCACGATAACTTCATGTCTTTCTCATTATTTAAGTCCCCTTCACTTCTGCAGAAGATGCCAAACTGTTGTCTTTGTGATAAAAAAGGCCACTTTGCTTGTTTTTTCCAGTCCAAGAACTCTGTTGGTATTGACCTCCATTTTTCAGCTCTTTGTTTTCAGTTTTCCATAAACACTCCAAGTGGTTTCAATTCCAGAGTCATCTTGTATACAAGCATTGCTAGCTTTTCCTCAAGAGAGGACAGCATCCCATTTTTTTGCAGTGTGCTAAGCCCTTTCAGTTACACCTGGCTTCCTCTCAAGTGGTCACAATTTTTACCATTTTTGGTATCCTCAATCTATGTCAACCTCTAGGCACACTCAAGTCAGACTTTTGTTAAGTAACCCAAACAATACCGTTAATGTCTTTTTGGTGGCTTCAAACAGCAGATGGCACAGCATGCATGCAAGCTTTGAGTGATTCACGAAATATAGAAAGGATAACAATCTACTGGAAGTGTCTCATCCCACTTCAAAGCATGGAACTAAAATTCCAGCTGCAAAGAATTTGGAGACTGCTGCATCATTTCCAGGGAATAGAACATTCTCCCCCCCCCTTTTCCATCACACAAACGCTGTTAGGGCCCAGACCTTTAAAGCCACCCATAGACCACTGTGCTCTATATTGAATTTGAGATAGTCAGCCAAACATTCTCTTCTGGCTTTGAGTTCTGTATTTCTATTTTACTGTAATATTATGTGTTTACAAAATGTTTTATAAAGATAACACAAAATGTCATTTTCAGTTCATATCCCATTTGGTAACTGACAACGTAGGAAAGAAAAACATGGAATTAGACTTTGCCACATACTGAAGGGGTTTGAGCATGTGAAGGAGATAAACAAAGAAAGGACATCTATATAACATACCATTAAATTACTAGAAATTTGACTTGAATTTTTTGTCACTGGGACAGTTTTTTATAAAAGTTACTCAAGACTGCTTTCACATAAAGGATATGCTACTTCATCCTGGGATTGCTAGATAGGAAGAAAGCAGAGGCTAGAAAAGCAACATCTGCAGTGCAGCTCGAGCATTGAGTGGTCTCTCTAGTGAATTTGGCTGAGTTCAAGCATGAGAAGTATGGCACAAAGTGAAGGAAGAAGAAAAAAAAAATAAATAAAAATCTAGAAGCATAATGAACTCCAGAGCCAGAATGACTGTAGTTACCATGAAAAACAGCTAACACAGAAGCAGGAATCAGTGAAGGATCAGAAGGCAGGCAGGGAAGGGCCCTCGCTGACAGCATGCAGTCCCATGGTACCTGGAAGGGGGGAGCAGAGCTGGTTCAGTGGCGGGGGACAGGCTCAAGTACAGAGGTCTTCAGACAGGAAGGTCCAAGAACAAGTCAAGTAGTTGAACCAGCAGGTAAAGGGTCAGGACCAGATCTGCAGACAGTAACCAGGGCCAGGTGCAAGCAGTGATCACCCAGGGAAGAGCACAGTAATAAGGCAAGTTGGAAGTCAAACCAGAAAGTCAAGTCTGTGCATCAGAGCCAGGGTCTGGATTAATGGGGTACACAGCCAGGCATGGGCATGGCTGCACTTCAGGGACCTTAAATGGGAGAGGAAGGGGTAGGATGCCCTTGGGGTTCTGGTAATGTGTTGGGTTCCCCCCCCCAAGTCAAAATAGCCAGAGACTTTAGTCTGGATCATCCATTAAGTGTATGAGATTCAGGTATCTTAAAAACTTCAAGTCTACCATAAAAACAGAAATATGTGGGGGAATGTTTCCTTTTGGTATGGAACATAGACACAGTATTTTCCCTCTTCATTTGTCATGCTATTTTCCATGTTTGTTGTGCAACAACGGCGAGGCAAATGTGTTAATTTAAATGTATGTAGTGAAATGATCTCAGAGTAAAAATGTATCCTTCTTATGTTAAAGCATAAAGCATGCAACCTTTTTTCCTTTAATTTTTTTCTTCTCAGTTGTAAGATTGAGTTTTGAAATAACTTTGGTTATAAAGCTTGCATGTGCAGAACACATTTCTTGTCCAGAATGCTTTCTATAATCATAGGCATTTTGAGAGGAAAAGGGAAAAATTTGTCACACAAGTAAATTAAGATACAGATGCACTAATTATCTCTTCCTTTTGAGCTTCTCTCCAGTATTTGCTTTAGTACTTTTCCTTGCTTTAATTGATCAAACTTGTGGATGACATTTCATGTGTCTGAAGTATTAACCATCCATTCTCACCTGGAATTTATAATTAAATTCTTACGAGAACTTTCACAAACAATTAGAGTACCTTCGTTAAGCAACTACTGAACAAATTCCCAAGGCATAACCAAATTTCCTGGTTATTTTATTGGACTTTTCTATGTTTTTTGCAATGGGAGAAAGATCATTTTATGTTTAATCAATGATTTATTATGAGTCACAAGAAGTGAATCAGGTTTAGTGGAACATGAATCACATACCACAGCATTATCTATTGCTACTTCCTCAGGCTAAATTTCTTGTTGCTTATGAAATTCACTAATGTTTTTATCGTCATGTCTGGCTCTCACATGTTTCAAATATACTAAGAGGTTTAGATTCTTCATTACCTACCATCATGAACTTTACAGAAGCAATTGCAGCAAATGCCAGCAGAATTAACTTCCTCAAACAAATTGCAAGTCATTCACATAACAGCATACTTCAGATAGGGAACTGTTTGACAGAAAACTGAAGAATGAATTTCTAAGAGTCAGAGCTGAAGGCCAGGCTCAACATCCCCTAGACCTGAACCCACATTATAAGATGCTCAGCACTGTGGAAAAATGCAAAATGAAGTACTAAGAAGAAGCTACTCAAAGAGACAGCATAGTGGAATATTAAATCTTAACTACATCCAAAAGAGACACGATTCCTGTGCTCCATCAGAAAAATTACTATCACAGGGATTATTATAATTTGTAAATATTACTACAAATCATCACAGGGATTATTATAATTTGTAAATATTACTACAAATCAGTCAAATTTACTACATAGATCTTCTGTTTATTATGGATAAAAAGATTAAGTCAAATATTTGCCTAAAAAAAATATATCAGGAAAATCAGAGACAAGATCTCCTATAAATGCATACACATGTGAAAAGCCTACATGGTTATTCCAGCATGCCTTGTACTGAAGAGCCATCCCAGCAACAGTAAAGAACAGCAAACCTCCTCTGCCCTGTAACACTCTACTTCCAAAGACTTCACTTGCAACTTCATACTTAGATTGTCACATAATTACTAATCATCTCCTGATCACCAAAGGAAGTACCTTTCATCAAACTTCCCCCCTTCTTCTGGGAAAAAAAAAGAAAAGAAAAAAAGAAATAAAGGAAAAAAACCCCCAAACAACTAATGATTTCTATATCTATTCTTAGGCTTTCCCAGTATTATTCCGAATTTGGTTCTACCACCTTATTCCAAATCTCCCTCAATTTCCTTTGCCAGAGCAAAGAAATGCTATACAACATTTTGATGTTTCCTGCTTTTTTCCAGGCAAACTCTGAGGGACAGGCGAGAGACATTTCTCAAGATTCTTTGCCCATGATACCATGTTATGAAGCTGGAGATAGAGATCTAGCAAGACTACTCCAAGCCTAAGTATGCACAGGAAGTCTGCTGTACCAGCATTTAGTGTACCAACTGTTTCCACAAAGGGGAGAATAAGTCAGCTTTCCACAAACAGGATTTTCTGTTTTCATATGGGGGCATCTAAGTTTCTGTATTCACCACTGCATGCACATATTCTCATTTACTTTCTCTTAGAACAAAGAAATTACTTCCTGCTTCAAGATACAACTGTTGAATTTCAAAAAGGCTTCATCACTGAACAGAATATAAATTGTCTTAAAGCAGACCAAAGTCAGTCCTGTAGTTATTGTAAAATAAGTTCTTACAAAGTACGGATTATAAGCACACAGTTAGTTTCAGGATCTTAACAATAAATATTTTACCCTTAAACTTCTGCAGGTAGTGCGAGAGAACTTTAGAGCATAATGAAAATTTTCAAGCATCTTGCAGCCTCCTTAGGTAACCACTACCTGTCATCTGGAGAACAGCACTATAAAGGACTAACTCCTTGTCGGTGAAGCCACATTGTCAGGAACACATCTTTCTTCTGACTTGTGAATACACAGAGAAGAAATTGGACAAGCAGAGTCAGTGCGTTCTGTTATTAGGTTTGTTTGCTTTTATAGGCTTACTAAACCAGATGACCTCCTTTCCCCCAGTGTTTTTTCCATGGCACATTTAATACTGTACAGAGACATACAGATGAGTTCTGGATAATGAGTCTCAGGTATCTGGGACAGCATAATCCTACTGTCCTTAGCTCTTTATTTCTCAGCATAGTGTGAAAACTTCCCTAAGAAAAGCTCTCTATCATCTGTCAAGCAGGCAAGAAGTTCTCTCGCTAGTATGTAGACAATGTTAAGTAATAGTCTCTACCAGGTCCTGTTGAATGCGACAGTAACGTCTGTCTCACTTCCATGTATCAACATTTAATTCAAATTATTTTTTCCTTCATGTAATCAAGCAGGTAAGGAAGTGAGATAGACACAGCAAACTCAGTACAGCCCTCACTCTCCTTTTTACCAGAGAGCTGGAAATGAGTTTACACAAGAGAAAAAAACCCTCAAACAAAAAATTGATACATCATCTAAAGCCGGTAACTTTTGACAATATAAATATTCTCTGAACTGAGAAAACAATGGTTTGAAGGAAGACAGGAGTCACTGTAAGGATACCACTTCTCACACTGCAGCTTCAAGTTAAAAGATGAGATATATAAACATAGTGCTGAGGATGATGAAAACATTTATCAGAAACACCTACATGGATCTTTTATCTCCATCACTACAGCATTTCCAGGATTTAAGTCACAGTCTGTTTGGCTAGTTAAGCCTTTCTGATAAGATCTGATAAAATAAATATCACTCACAGACACATGCAGTTCCTGAAAAACACATACCTGATGATGCTTCACCTGTTTAGACAGCAAATCCCTTCTCTCACATTGTGCAAGTGAAGATGCGGATCTAGAGGTCAAGGTGACATTTAAAAGACTGAGCAGGGGAAAAATAAATGAAAGCAGCTGAAGAAGCTGCACTTCTAAATCTCCTTTTTCTCTTAAAACCACACTGTATTTTCAACAGTAATCTAAGAATCTGTAGTCATGTTTAGATCACCTCTTGGTGCTACCGCATTTAGACTTCAAAGTAAATATTGAGCACAAAGCTTCCTGAAATGCTCTGTAGATTTCTAAGTGATTGAGAAAGGACCGAAACATTACTGGAAAAATAAAAAGTGGAATGAGAAAGATGTGGTATAAGAATACTTCCACCCCTGTGAGACCTTGGAAAACAATTTTTCTATTGAGAAACAAAACTCATATGCCATGATACTTCTAATTTTTGAAGCATGTCACATGGTAACCACGATGAGTCAAGTCAAATGTGTCCAGACTGTTCAGAAGGTTACTTCAAATACTACCCAGCAGGATTATGCACATTTTATTTCCTCAAGACTTACTCTTTGCTTTTACATCAATTGTAAAAGTAAAATAGCTTAATAGTATCTTAATAGACTTGACATGGAATATTGAACAATAAACTGTTTGGTTTCAGTACTTGTGCATTAAGGGCAAAGAAATCTGACTTGATACTATAACAATGTATTTTCAGCATTTTCAGCTAAGAAATGGTAATTCACATACACATTTGGGCACACATTTGCAGAGAGTGTTTCAAGTAGGACGTGCTACTGGCTGTTCAAGTCAAATTATTTTTATGAGAAATATCTAACAGTTATTTCATGTTCTCTTGTTTAAATTGGGATACAGCAATTACCTTGGTATCAGACTGCCATCAATAACAGTAGAAGAAGTTAATAAAAATATTTGCTTAAAAGGACACTATTTTTCATTCACTGAACCGTAAATATCAGATACTGACAAAGCTGCAGATGCTTGCTTAGTTATTGTCAGAGATGTAACCCTAGCAATTAGCAATGTGTATAGTTAAAAAAAGAAGTCAAATATTAACATAATCTCCAATTGATGTAACTAAAGCATAAACAAACTGTACAAAATATGGAAAATACTTGTTATCATGGCAAAACATTTAAATGGACTTGCAAAGTACCTTCAATAAAACAACTCTACTAGATCTTATTAATAGAGGGAAGCGAGATTACCCAGATCAGACAAAAAGGCTGCATGGCTAAACTGGTTTTTGCAACATTTGCAGCTATCACACAGAACAGAGAAACTTACCTCAGTTTCACTTAACCTTGTAATTGCAGCTCTGTGGGAACAACAGCATTATCACCACTTTCACCTAGTAAGAGATTTCTTGAACACAAAAGCCTGAGCATGCTAACAGAACTTACAATGAGCTGTGTTGCTGGTTTTGATTTTAAGAAATAAAAACACATTAAATGAAAAAAACCACCCATTGATTGATTTAAATATACCTATGAGGTGTTCACACACACTAAAAAGAGAACTATAACATGTAAGTGTAACTATTTTCTCCATAGCCATTTCCCTAAGGATACATTTGTATTTTATTTCACAAGAACGCTCAGGGACCTCAGAGAAAAATCTCTGTTTTATAATCCATAATATTAGTTTCCCATATAGGAAATGCATAAACTAAGACAAAGGAGTTTCACTAACAAGACAAAAAGTGATCAAGCCCATGCATGCTTAAGGATTGAATTTTGACTGACATGTAAAAAAAACCAAACAAAACCACAACACAAAAAAAACACTTTTCTGAGCACTCTAAGGATTTACATTAGATGCAGCCCCTTCGAGCAATAAATCACATTAAAATGCTTTTGTGAAACACCAGCATTCTTTCACAAAGGCATTTAGTGAACACAGACTATAAACTTGACACTTCTTCACTGATTTTTCCTACTGCACTTTTGAGGTTGAAAACAAATAAGAAAGGTGATCAAGGTTCCAACAAGTATTCTTTGCTGGACACGTTGATTTTACTATAGGAGTAACTGCATTGTCAGTTGATACAGCTTAGCCATCCTACTTACACCCACCAATTTTGAAGGGACTTCTTAACATACAAGATTCAAATCCAGTCTGACAGTATATACTTCAGCACCAATTCTTAATTCTTCCAGAGATCTCATTGCCTTTAAGCTATTCACAGGCCAATTAAGCAAGCACTTTTTTTTCACTGAGTAATAGAATGAAGAGCTTCAGTTTTCTCAAGACAGGATTGAAAAAGTCCTTCCAACTGTGAAGAAAACAAAAATCTTCTGTGTTTGATGTTCATCAGAAGCCAGAATGTTCCATATAGCTGCCTTACAAATCCAGTAAGGTTGGGTGCTACCACTGCCATACTGAAAGATGCTTTAACTTAAAAAGAGGTTTTTCAGCCACTTACTTACCAATAGAAATATATAACATGACCAAGTTTAAGATGGAATGTGAAAGGTTATAATGTAGAATTGTTTCCCTTCAAACCCAGAAGTAAACCAACTTTTAAGGAAGCTGCAGGATAAGCAACTGAGAAGATTTCAGTATCACAGGAGTAGTTTGAGGGATGTGTAAGAATTAATTCCTTATATTCATCATGTCTAATAACAGAAACCATGTAAGAGTTCACATGAAACTTAAATTTACTGGCACAATATTGGGATAAAGGACATAGAGCTCAGCTCGCAGTGCAAGATCACACCTGAAGTCTGACAAACATGACATGCACACTAATAAATGCCCCATCTTGGACAGATAAATATTGGTATTCATCAGACCAGTAAGTGCTGCATCACTGGCTAAAATGACACGATTTATATTTTCTGTGAGTGCAACCTGAAAGCAACAGGTGATGTGGTATTTTGAAGTTTTAGTGATAATTGTATTACTTGGTCAGGGAACAAGAGAGACTATCTCAAAGTTCACAACCAGTGCTGCTGAGAACTGCTGCTTCTCAGTCCGTCATCTAGAAATCTACATCTAGTCATCTAGAGGTCTACAGTTTCTCTAGGCATGCTACACAAACCATGGCAAGTGCTCTTCAAGCTCAGGTTCATGGTCTAACTCTTATCAATGTGAGCTAACAATTTTTCATGCATATTTTCCTCGGCCTGTAACAAATGCAAGGTAACTTCTATAACTTCCCTTAACAATGACAAATGCAACTACGCTTAAAGATTTCATTACTGGCTGCAGGTAAAACACTGACTTGAATTTGTCATCACACCGTTGGTTGTAAAAAGCTGCTTACAAGATAAGAACATTCCAAACAGTTTCTTCACTTACTGATAATCTCCCATTTTATGTAGTGCTATGATGAGACCACCAAAGCAAACAGAAGATATTAAGAAAAAAAAACTTTTACAAATCTTAGGGATTAAAAAAAAAATTGCTTAGTCCCAGCTGAAATACACACACACACACAATCTAGTCATCCTTTCATTAGTACTTTTCTACTTTTAGTCTCCTTTTATGTAGTTTTCATATCTTCACTGGCCAAAGGTCAGACCTTTGAATATACCCCATTACTGTAACTCAAATAAATTAAAACCATATTTTATCTGTTGCTCATTCACTCTTAAGAGTATACCAGTGCTACAGATTTAACTAAGTCACTAAGACCAAAGTCTTGCAAGGATAAGGACTTCTAGCACTTTAATCCTGGAAACTCAAGGATAAATCCATTGTTAACTAATCAGTGACCTTCAGTATTACCCTGTAAGGCAGTAAGGCAACACACATGCGGTATAAGCCGTGGGATGGAAAGGAGGATAGCTTCCTACAGAAACAATTTTGAGGAAGCATAGAAAGGGTTTGTGAACATTATCTTAAAATACATCTTAAAAATAAGAGTTTGTCAGTGAAACTAACCAATTTCAAATATCATGAAAGTTTTGTTGAAATTTCTAAAGTTCATTTCAGAAAACATTCCAGAAGACATTCAAAAGGAGAATATTGTACAAATAAGTGAATACAATCTTCCATCTCCAAGTGTTTGTTAATTTTGGTAGGGAATTTTTTGTTTATTTGGATTTTTTTTATTTTTTTACAATTCTGTCTTTGTGTTGGGGAGAAAAAAATTATACTTTCCTTTCACCTTTTCATTGGTAAATAAAAATTCTCTATCATAACAGTCAACTTAAGTCATATTTCCCTTTCATCTCTAAGAGATGAAAGTCATTAAGCATTCACTTTCTGGAGTGACCCTGATTTTATTGATTACATTCAGATACATTGTACCAAAGTAGCCATAGACTTCATTGCCTCCTTTTTCTACTTCCACAGCATCATGAGAATAAATAAATCTGTCACTGATCGGACATTTAAGAAGCTGATATGCATACATACATAGCATCACCATTTCCATGCAATATCCATTGATTAAGTGTTGTCATCAATTTTAAAGAAAACCCAGATAAGCCCATTGCGAACTACGAAATGAACCAGCCAGTAAATATTTTATTTTGTAGAAGTTTTAGATGTTTCAATTCAAATGGAAGAACTCCCAGTCATTTTCATCAGCAGATGTAAACAAACACCTATTCTATATATACAAAAACACTGGCTTGCATATGCCTGCCAATTTTTATTTTTCAAAATCTCCCTGTCTCCTTTCACAGAACAAAAGACTGTGTCACCAGTACTGCGACCATCTGGATCCAGTCTTTCTCCTAATTATTTGCTCTGCTCAGGGGTAACTAACTCTTCTGGCACAAGTTTATTCTATCTAACTTTCCTGTGACCAAAATTTATTTTTTGAGGAAAAAGACATTTTTCTCTGAAGCAAGCACTTCAGTCTAGTGGTATATCTTACCTCCTCCTTCTCACTCTTAGCCAAAAAACAGATTACCGCATTTTCATGTGTCTTTGGGCAGCTATTGGCTCAAATCAAAGCCCTGTTGAACATGCAAACTTGTATGTTAAATTTGTATCTGCACATCAAATACCTATTTTTTAATAATTAACGTACAAAATATAAAATGTTACCCTGTGAAGGAAGAAATCAGGCTACAGCAGGATTCTAAATTTTTTTTCATGTACCATGCTACAACTGACAGCCAGAGAACATCACTGAGATCACACTGAAGTTTTACTTGGGGATTTTATGATGAACTTTTAGCAAATGGGAAACACACTGACCTCTTTTGGGCAACAGGAAACAGCAGTTATATGGCAGAATTCTCCACAGAAAATGTATTGTTTATACTTATTATACCCCAGTTTCATTTCTGACAGCTATGCCATACCACATGTTTATACCAACAGAAAGCAGTAGCCCTTCAAATAAATCAGAACATAAAACATCTTAAAACTGTAAGATAGATTAATGCCCAAATTTCTACTTTGATTTTTTTTCAGTACCTTTAATCTGGCAATTCATCAACCTCATACACAGCTTTACATTCATGTGACACTGTCCTAAAAGTAGGCAACGTACAAATAATTGCCTTTAAAACCAAGATACACATTATGAAAAATGGTTTTCCAAACTTGGTGAAAATTCTTAAAAATTAGCCAATGAGTTTTGATCAGGGAAAAAAAATCCTATAATGACTTCTTCTGCATTAAATACTCTTTAAAAAAGAAAAATTCACTCATGCATTGGACTGATCAATTTTGCTAAAGTTTGATCTCTATGTCCATCCTCTTTTTCATTTTACAAATCAGAAAGTCTGCTTGCAATATTAAGTTACTCTAATTTCTAAAAAAATTACTATTAAAGTTGGTTGAAAATTGCAAAAATAATTTGCTGCTTTAGCAAAATTCCTTTTTATGTGCCCAAGCATGCAAATGACAGGAGAATGGAACAACTTCGGTAGAATTTGACATCTGTCATGTCAGAGCAAAATGTTATTGCAGAGAATATGAAAATTCTCCAAGAATGTCAGGGTGCAACACGAATCATCAGGCTACCACTTCAAAAGACAGACAAACCTTTTCAAGAAATTGAAATGGAGTTGAGAAGGTAATTTTAAGATCATAGATGCCTCTTAGAGGAAGTGTGTTTCCCTTCCCCTAAACATCACTGCTGCAACGAATTACTGAAGTAGGGAATTCTCACACACAGTTTATGTCCTCATCAACCTGAGCACTTGTGTACGAAATACACACATGGATCTTGCATTCTTTTCTGAATCAGATCTTACCATTCCAACCACAGCAATGACTCAAGTGGATCCTTTCAGCAGTAGGAGAGTACAGTATGTTCGTCTACTTTGACCAAAGTTTTATCCTGTCAATATATACACAATACACATGAAGCACCAACAGGTAATAGGATTTGTTTCATACCAGGGCTTAAAAAAATTCCCTAAATATTATAGATTCTCATTATACACACCTACAAGACTGAAGGACCTCACAGTTCAATTATAGGCAAAGTAAGTAAACCAAACTTTTACTGCTTTTAAATGTATTTCAAAGAATCAGAGTCCTTTTGATTGTTTTTGTTTCTTGTCCGAGCCTTTTAGGAAGAAACTGGAAGTTTTCTAAATCAATTTATATACACTATTCACTAATTCAAATATTATGTATTATGGCCTGTTATTATCTTACCAAAACAATTTGCCTATTCATAGCCCACATACAAGCAGCACTTCGAAGGCTCACCATGTGAGCTCCATTCTCCAGACATTGTCTTTGGTCCACGAAAGACAGTTCAAGCATCCTTCATTACAATGTTGTTATCAACAGGAATCTTCATACAAGTTTTTTCTTACTCTGAATTACCTCCTGAGGTCAATTAAAGAAAAAAAAAAATCATTGTTTTAAAGACTTATCACACTCTAGAACAGTACTACCCTATATCCAATAATATTAACTCCGCAAAACAATAGTGTGCCTTCTTTCTAACCCAAATTTAGAATGCATATACACAAAGTCACAAGGCTGATGACCTTCAATACGTATCCTAATCATCTTATCCAATAATAAAATACCACAGAAGAAAGTTTGCCAAAATAAAAATGGGAATATTTATTATCTTTTCTACTAAAGCAATGCAGATCTTTTGAGATTATACATTGGTCTTTGCAAATGTTTCTACAACTAAATTCATACCTTTCAATTTTGTAAAAAAATTAGACACATACTTCATAAAAACAAAGACACAGGGCATGTCACTGAACAATTGGATAGTAATATAATTGTTAGTAGGGATGAGCAAAGAAAGCTCATGCTTACACTTCAACTCTGGCATTTGTATCATTATCATATATTCAAGTGGGACAAAATAGGTACATATTTCTTGCACACTTTTAGGTCCACTTCCCAAGCTTTCAGAAATTAGATTAATTAATTAAATACTGAATTTGACCAAGAGACCTTAAATATTACTTAGCAGTACTACATGCACAAGATGCAAGGGAAGGAAGAAAATTATACCCGTGCATACAGTACAAGACAAACTGTTACAATTGTCAAACGTGCGCTGGACAAAATTTAGTTTATGAAAAGTTTTATTTGTTGTCATGAACACAATTTCAGAAGCACATAATTGTATGTATTTTTCAAAGTCTTCACTTGGCCTCTTGAACTTTCTTGGCATTCTGTTTTTCTTTTGCCTAGAAAACAAAGGGAGATGATGTTAAGCTCTAAAACAAAGATCTTTTTGGAGCTTTGAATGACTACTCACTACATTTTTGAACATTCAGCAAAATCTGCTGTAGAAATAGACACTTTAAATGTAAATTTAGACCCTTCAGAAGTATCCTACTACTACTTTACTAGGTTCATATGTATGTCTTAAGAGTACATATAGGTTTACATAGATAATATAAATGAAACTGTAAGATTGGATAATTTCCACAGAGGAAAAGGAGAGGTGAAAAAAAAAAGCACAATTTTTAAACCAGTTTAAGCTTAATTTTTCATACTTCCATATTTATTGCATTTAACATTGAAGTAACCTCCTAGTGAAAACATTTTACATAACAAGAAAACACTGCATTCAGATATACTAATTATGAGAAACTAAACTCTGAAGCAACCAAGATCTTAGTTTCTTAGATCTTTCAAAATAACAGGGTGGAAAAAAAAAAACCCAAACCAAAACACAAAAATTCCTACCAAGCTATCTTCAAACAGATTCTCATATAACTTCTATCAATTGATACAGTTCAAAATGACAGGGTACTAGCATTTTCTTCTTTATGTATTTAGTGAAAAAGATTAGGCAGGAAGGAACAATTCAGATGCAATACCAGCCATCTTTCTGTCAAAACATTTGTTCATTCAGAATCAGACTGCCGCTTCTTACCACTTCCTATTGAACAGAACTGAATCTAATTCAGAGATTTACAATTCAGATCTGCTATCACTAGGAGCTTGGGTCCACTGGAAATTTACTTGTAAAAAGGAGCTTGATGGTGTACTAAGTAACTCCCATTATCACGAAACTGCATTAAAACTTCACAAGTTACCCAAAGACGGAAATGATTAAAAACTGAATCCAAAAGTTAGTGTCTTATAAACTATGGGCCAGCAAACATACTTTCCCAATTCAGCTAAAGAATGCATTCAACAAATAATATCTAGGTCTTTTTTTACTTATAACACAGAGATTCTTCCTCAGCAAGTTCAAAATTAGAGATACTGCCTATGGTACATGAGTAGATACACAAGGCCAGCACTATCTTACTACAGTTCAAGTACTTGCCTAGCCATACAGTTTAATAACCCTTCCAAAGTGACAGACACACTTTAATAAACAAACCTTAATAGTGAATCAATGCTAATAGACACCTTAAAAGAAGGACAACAATGAGCCAGTAAATCAGTATAAGAACAGACAAATGAAGACAAAAAATTTCAAGTTACCTAGATTACCACAACCTCTGTGGAAGGGTTGCCATCTAGTGTTGACAGCGAGATAAATCAACAAAACTGAGTGCTGACAGTCAACATTGGCAAAAGGGATCATCACTTGGACATACACATCTCTGTATGTTTACATTTAAATATCCTTCAGTTCAAAAAGGGCTATCAAGATAATAAGGGGACCTCGACCACATTCTAACTGGAGCTGCACATCACAATTGCAATAGGACTTGTAATTTCCTGTGTAGAAAAGCCCAAATCCTGTGTCTCTTGTAGAATGTTATGCCCTGTAATATGATTACTCAGCTGATATTGAATTGCCTCTTCCTATACCACCATTAGAAAAACTTGTTTAGGTTATCAAAGGGGAGATATAGTTTGTCTTTGCATAATAGTACAAAGCTGGCTGTTCCCACAGTCTCCAATCTCCACTGGAATTTTGACTCTTAAGAACTGCAAGGGACAACTGGGTAAACTTCAATACCTCTGAGTGCAGCGGGTTCAATAAACAAACACATGCCATTTATGCTTCCAAGATATTTGACTGCATTTTTAAGTTTAGGTAGAGGGGATGTAGGGAAAGATAGTAATATATTGGTTCTTAAAAGTCAGCTAGGAAATACTCACTTTTTCTACTAATGGTATTAACTGTTGGTGCTCTGCTAGAGTCTTTAGTAATTCCATAATGAAAGGCAGGTAGTTATGTTTTCTTCTAATATTTTCAATCTACAAATAAATTAGAAGCATTAACAGAACAATTATATGGCTAAACAGGGATTTTTCCCATGCACATTGTTGTTGTCCCAGCCAGCCCCCAGCAAGAACTGCAGTTATTTTTGAAATTTCAGCCACCTAAAAATAAAGTTGAAGCAATAAAATTCTGAGCACACAGTGAGAATGTACACACCAGATGAATTACTGCTTAAGGCACAAGTTCTCTTCACAGTCTGTTGTGCTACTAGCTGAAAAACCCTCAATGATAAAATAGGTTATATGACTTAGCAACTGCTGTAACACTGACAAGTACTGCTATTTAAACTATTAACTTCCCCCCCTCCCAACTTAAATTGCAGTTTGACCTACTTATTTTTACACTCCCTTGTGTAGCTGTGGCCTCTTCCTAGGCTGAAGACAAACATTTCTGCAATGCAACAGCAGAACTATTTTTGCTACACTAAACACTTTGCAGCTTCTGCAATGGTTCGATCCTTCAGAAAGGTAGATTAGTTTATCTACCGAGAGGAATCATCTCCACAGATCAACTAATACCTTGACATGAAAAAAAGCCCAAAAAACAAACAAACCCCCCCAAACAAACAAAAACCAAAACCAAACAACAAAAAACCCTAAAGTGTTCTGGTCCCCAGTTTCATTTGTTTGCTTACACTCATGCTTGGTAAAGCACATGCTTTGGTTATTTTCTTTTGCTTGTTTGTTTTGTTAGTTTCTTGCATTTCATGCTGTGAAACAGAATGTAGTGACACTGCTTTAGAGACTGATAGTGACACTTCATGACTTCACACAAGTACTGTAGAAGTAGATTTGAAGTAATTATTAGAATTATTGAAGTCTATCTGTACCTTTGAGAAACTAGTGAAAACATTTCTTAAATTTCTTTATCCTTTGATATATACAACTCTGATTAAAAAATATTTTAAATCTAGCACTTTCTGTACCATGACAAAAATAGTTTGAGAGATTAAAAAAACAACAAAGTCTAAGTCCTTCTAGTAAAAAGAAACAAAAAAATCCTAGTTAGTAAAAGGCTACTGTTACATACAGTAATGCAATTAGCAACTCCAGAAAGAAAAGGCTGATCAGCCTCCTGGGGCACAGAGCAATTTGTAGGAGTTCTAGAACCCACTGTGCTTAACAAATATTTTCAAGTGAGAAAGATAGGAAGAAGTGGGAAAACAAAGGGAGCTACAGACACCATTACAAACCGACTTGTAAGCCTTAAGCTAAAAGGAAGCCAGCTGGCAATTAACCTGTAAATTCAGAAATGCAACATAAATGACATCGCATTGTCTTTCTAGTGCCCATCCAATTCCTTCAGATTAATTGCAACAGCCTTCCATAGAAACAAAACCTGACTTTTTCATACAACTTACCCAATAACTTCGTCAGAAAAGCAAAGACTGCATACCTTATATCTTTTTAATTTTTGGTTCTCCTCTTCAATTAACATCTGGTATTTTGCAACTTCTGATTGTATAGAACTTAACATGTTACTACTTTGATCTGTATCCATAGGCTCCTCCTTCCACAAACCAGAGAAAATTAAATGGATTATGTTACTGTGTTTTTATATTTTAAGTTACAATAATTCTTAAGAATATCTCTATCACAGAAATATTCAGTTTTGCTTAGATGTATAGGAAAATTCAAGGAATATCTGCAGATTATCTCAGATGTTAGAAAAAAATAGTTCTACTAGCACAGCAACTAAATCAAGACAGAAAGCCACAATGACATGGTCACAGTGGACCAAGTGCTCAAATTAGCACACTCGGAACTCACCAGAGCTTCATCTGCACACCCACACAGTGCTGCACTGTGCTGGACAGATGTGGATAGTAACCCTTCCCTGTTTTCTTTTCTTTTTTTAGTGATACTCCATTTGGAACAAGGACAGAAGGAAGAATAAAGCAAAGAGAACTATCACAAAAGAACTACTCCAGTAACTTAAATACCATGACCTACCTCTGCAAGTTGCTGCTGTAATTCTGCAATTCTCTGCTCATATATCATCTTCCTGTCAGATACAATAGCCATCAGGTTAAACCTTATCTCACCTTCACTGTACCTAAATGAGGAACAAAGCAAAACACTTCAAAAATTAATCATTAACACAAAAATTCAAAAACCTCCTCCCTGCTTTCATTATAATAGAATGCTTTTTCTGGGGAAAAAAAAAAAAATTATCAAAATGTATCTATTAAGTTATGCTACAGATGCAATCTTGCCACAAAATAAAATCAGACCTCAGATAAGCACTATTCAGTATGGAATTCTTAATAACCACCTCTCCCAAAATATTACTAATTCCTGTCCATGGTCACAAAAAAAAAAAATTTAAAACTGTTTAAAAAAAAAAAGGAGAGAAAAAATATGATATAGTTGACAACAAATTTTGCATGGGACTGCTGAACACAATAGTTTTTACGTCTCATTACTATTACTTGTTAGAAAATGTTGTAGACTTCTTCATATGATTTGAGAAGTATATTCAGTAGTTGGACTAGCAGGCCTTTCAGAATTTAAATTCTCCAAATGCAAATTGGCAGTAATGTTTTGCTTATTAAAAAAAAAAAAGTCTTCAAGTAAAATACTTTGAAAAGTATTTTCTAAAAATGGCATCAAGTCAACCTCTAACACATTTGGGGCTGCAGTTTGGGGTCAGAGTTAAGATATAAGAAAACTTTTTTTAATATGTTTTTCTAGCTAAAATTTCAAAAACAAGCCACATACTTAAGGAAAACTTGCTCTTTGTAAATACCAGCTGTATGGATATAGTTATCTGGTATGTTTAATTATAAATACAACCCCAAACTCCATCGATGGTAAGGGCACTCAGTTTTCACTGGCAAAGACCCACAGCTGTCTAACAGAGTTAATAATCTTGCTCTTCCTTTTTCAGAGTACTAGTGGGATCTCTCCACCACACAGATACCTTCTTTCATTAATCATACAGGAACACAGCATATTTCAGATTTATCTCAAATCTTATCTGGCTCGTGTTGGTCAACAGGTTCTGAAGTCACACAGTGATAGGCACATAAAAATGATGCATAAGCATCATTCCTTAGAAATTCAGTTGAGAGCCTTTAACTGAAGGATATTAAAAATAAGGAGTATTTAAACATGTATAAGGTGCTATGTCTTAGAAGTATTGTGACCATTTACTTTTGTATACGTTTCTCTATAACGGGCCGTACAGCACTTATCCAGTCATCTTGATTGCATGCACCTAGAAAAAAAGAAAAAAAAAAACAACTAATTTTCTCTGCAAAGTTCATTGTGAAATCAAGACTTGTATAATTCAGGCTTATGCAGCAACTTCAGAGTATGTAACAAGATTTTCCTTGGTAACTGCAGTCTCAAATTTCTTAGGTGATATTTTAGGAGGTGGAAGACATTTTTTAATAACATTTAGATTGTGCAGTGGCCAAAGGAATGGAACAAACCTTAATTTTAAGGGCATAAGCATCTAACATTTATTTTGCTGATAACAAGAAACAACAGGGGGGCATGTTTGGCATGTGAAACTTCTCTGACACAAAACAAATTAGCTGATACGACATGGGGACATGCTTTAGCAGTGGACATCTAGAGTAGGGTTGTTAGTTGGACTCAATGATCTTGAAAGGCCTTTTCCAACCTAGATGATTCTATGCCAAAATAAAAGTAGACAGCAAAAAGTAGTGATAATTACAGCTGCTTCCTTTAGACAATACAATGTTAAAAAGTCACACTCAAGAAAAAAAACGATATATGATAGATAAGTTGATTTCAAGAAAAATGAGAGAATAACTAAAGGTGATTTTGTAAGTTCATAATGTCTGTAACAAATTCAAGACCTTAAAGCAAACGAAGAAACACATGATCTTGTGACCATAAAATTTATGTTACTGGTAGGTCTGCAGACTGTATTGACTCTCTAGACAGATGAAAGATGAGATTTAGCAACAAGTCATTACTCAGCCTAAAAATAAATACAACTGTCAAGAAAATAGTAAACACTCTCAAAATGGAGTGTGGAACATATTGAGATTGTATCAGATTCTAAAGAAAAGTGCAGACGCATGACAGGCACCACAGAGCTTTTCAAGACACAAGATGGCACACATACTGCAAGTTAAGAAAGATTACAAGACACAAAACAGGAGCAAGACTTAAGAGACTAAAATTATGCCAGAAGTAGCTATTCTTTTTTAAATACTTGCTAAGAAGAAGAGGGCAGCATGTAAACACCAGCCACATATCGTATAAAAAGCAAATGCACTCAGCTGTTTACATGCTCCCACAGAAAAAACCACACAATAAAATAAAGTAATAGTTTATATTCAAAATGGGAAAAAAAAAAAGCTTTGCAAACATGACATGGCAATTGTCTTGGGTGACAACACAGTAAGAAGGAAGGCATGGGGAAAAAATAATTAGCAAAAGGGATTGCACATTATCAGTAAGGGAAATCAAAAAGATGCTACATTTTTGTCAGGTTTTATTAGAGACAGCTCAGAAGAACAGCTCAGGTAGGGATAACAAACATCCACAACAAACGGGTTATGTAAACTTCTCTCTTGTGACAAAACTACTAAGGTATTAGAAGTTCACTGGATTACATGAGAAACATCAAGGAAGAAAATTTTCAGACCAATGAAAATAAAGCAATATAAATGACTGCAAAGTAGTACGAGCCTGAATAGCACACTAAGGGAACTTGAAACACATGCTTTACTTTAGTAAGTATTTTTGTTTGTTTCTATAACGTCCAACCAATTTGTTGCAATAAGCTATTGTTACAATGAAGGATGTTAAGAAAAAATATAAAATAAAACACTACCTAAATCAATTGGTCCTTCCCTTAAGCCATCTAGTTCATATAGCCGCCCATTAACAGGAACATAGCTTACAAAGTGAAATGCATCTTCTTCTTTCGCTGAAGACTTTGCATCGAACTCAAACATCTGTTGTCTGCAAGGAAAATGTAAAAAAAAAGAAAAATCTGAGATGAAAAAGAATTTATCCAAATTTTGCCTAGATTTAAAACATGTGTTACCTGGCAAAACTGTTGTGAACTTGCCGAATCACTTCAGAGTTGCTTAGTGCCAAACCTTTCATCTGCAAGCAAGTACCAAAATGAAACTGTAAGCCACCAGAGATACAACGCTGTAATTCTTAAACCATAGAAAATAGGAGGCACTTACCGCAGCATCAAAACTTTGTGAAAAATCTTTGAATTCTGACAAAGTCTCTCCTAGATGGATATCCTGATGAGCACAATTTAACAGCACACTTACTATGGCTTGAGTAGCACAAGCATTGTTAATTACCTAGAAAAAAATGTTAAGAATTTGTTCAGTACTGGTGGTAAAAACAGAACTCAAGCTGCGCAACATTTTTCATTACAAACACACATCCTCTGTGTGTTTGTTCTATGCTCATTTACATTAGAGCTTCACTCTAAAAACAGGCAAAAAAAATATAAATCTAGTCCAAGTAGCCACAGAAAAGCCTTTTCTGTAAGAAACTAATAAAATGAATGCTGGACAGTGGTAATACACAATTCATTGTTAAACCAGGTATTGCAAACCCGTGCTTAGAAACTGTCATTTTACTGTCTCACCACCTCCCTAAAGTGATTAATGAAAAAAACAGAAAAAAATAAAATTGGGGCAGTAAAGCACATTATGGAACGGAGAGTTTTTATTTATATGCACGGAACAAAAAAAATTCCAATATTCTAGGAATAAACTACTAAAATTTAGAGGTGTTCCAAGATGGAAAGATGTTTTTAAAAGATGGTTTGTTGACTAATAAGCCATATGGAATTTTAGGTTTTTTTCACTTGTTTATTTCCTTTCAATATACCCATCCTTTTCAACCTAACATTTAAGTTACTATTTTGTGTGACACTGTTCCTTAGACTTAAGCTTTCATATTACAGTCAAGTCTTGAATGTTGTTTAGTAATACCCAAACTAAAATACAGTAATTACAGAAAGAGCAACTACAAGGATTATTAAACATATTCTGAGATTTAATTAAAAGCACAGTAATCAATTGGTGTAAGGCCATAACACAAGAAAAACTGCATATTATCAGTTCTCTCTGAGCTATAGGCTAGGGAAAATAACATATCTTCAGTCTATAAGACTGTTTTGCAATTGAAAATGCACTTAAACATTAGGACTGGGAGATGTGATTTTGTATTAAACAAATGAAAATTAGTTCAGGGCTGTCAATGTGAAACCACTTCCAACAAGAAAGGAGAAAAAAAACCCAACAAGCAGAAAAAACCAACCATTCTTTATCATCAAAACTAGTCCCTAATACAGGAAAACCTACTATGTTAATACCAGAAGCTACACCATACGTTAATTTACTATACCTCAGAGTGTTCTCTGTTCAGATTATGTCTCTATAATGCAGATGATAAAGAAATAATAAAGCACCAATTTAAGAAAAAGAATTAATTTCAATGGTAATCAAGGGAGTCAGCTACACACAGAGAACAGATTACAGCAACTAAAATGAAATTAAACTGCTTGCTGGTACACAAGCCAAAGGTTAGAGTTCACACAGTCACAGAAGAAAGGACGTAACAGGAAAAGCCATCAAGGGCACTGAAATAATCAACAGCAGCTACAAAGTCAAAACCCACAGACTACTAGAATAACATAATTTGAGACAATTAATACTAAAACATAGGAAAAGGCACCAAGTACTAAAGATTCTCTGAGATATGACTAGAGAATGGTGCAAGAGACAGTTGTAAAAGTAGTACCAGGATGAAAGCAGAAAGATCCTAAGTGGATTAGAGTGGGCTAACCTGAAACAGTGCTTACAAACATTGTAATCAAGCTGATAAAAGAGAAAGAAGGTAGAGAGACCTGTGGTGAAGAACTACTAGAGCAGCACTATTACAATGACAGGAGGATCACTATAACAAACTGCACTTCTTAAATTATAATACAGGACATCGTAGGGAGAGACAGCACCAAGTGGTAACTATTTTTTACTGTAATGTAAAGCTGGAACAATCAGTCGCTCTGGCAGACTGCTAACGCGATAATGGCATCAAAAAAGGGAAGGGAAATCAAGAGATTTTGTGCCTAGAGGCAAGATCAACAGAGAAATTGTCTTGAACCAGCTGGATACAGGAGCTTTAAGCAACAGCAAAAATAGGAAGAAAAAATAAACTTGGCAGGGAATGTGTGGTCTCATCAAATATTTGCCTTTCAGCGTAAGTATATTTTGGTGTTCCAACTACAGTTTGAGAGGAATCTGTTTAAATATGTAAGGACCAAACTAACAATCGTGTCTTACTGATAGAAAGCAATATGCAACAGATGCAGATCTTGGACCAGCAGCCACCATCTGTTGAAATGAAAACACATTACATAACTAGAAATACCCTTCAGAAAGTAAAAGGCAGAAGGTAAGGAAAAGGAAGCAAGCATAGTCCTGTAGCAGAGGAATAGAAGCAAAGGTGTTGGATCTAGATGACAGAAGAACTACCAAGCTGGAAGAAGGAGGTACCTAGCTAACAGTAGTTCATAGGCAGAGTGAAGAGCACAGAGAAGGCAGTGATTTCAGTGCCACATACAAATGAGAGCAAAATTTACTTGTCACATGGGCACATCAACCTACCAACACACACAGCCAGCCCAGCATTGCCATACACACAAGCTAGTGAGTCCTTCAAGAAACTGGTCAGGATACCTATCCACCCTAATTTTCAATGTGTCTCTTACTTAAGGTGTCAGCGTTAGTAAGAAACATTTTCTGCACTTAGGTTGTATGACAATATATGCAGGTTGACCCCCCAAAATTTTTATTTTGACTTCAGAAAAAAAAGAATATTTTCTGTACTTGTTCAGAAATGCCAGTGTTTGCCTGTATATTTCTGTCCAGGAAGTCCTGGTGAGCTATTTGATTCATCAATACACAGGATTCAAAGCAGATACTCCTATTTGAAAGATTTTGCTAGCAGAAGTACAAGGTATATTCAGCAAAACTTGAAAGAAAATAATTATACATATATGCACATTAGTGAGAACCTCAAAACAACTGAGAAGATTGCCATATCACCAAGTGAAGCTTAGCTTAAAACACAACTTGAATATACTACTCAGGTAATGCTCTTCAGTTAAGATGCGTAACTTCATAAGCATACACCTTCCCCTGAGGGGACAAGCTAAGTCTCCAGATCAACTTAAGGCTGAAGCACTTGGAAGTTCTCACATCCCCTATCAGACAGAGTATGTATTTTGTTTTTCAAAACACTGTGGACAACCCTGTGCTGTCATTAGTATTATAACCACCAAATATCTGGGGTTCACTTACTAAGCATCCCAATGTTACCAAACAGTTGGCTTTACAAAGCTCAATGTGAAAAATTCAGCATTAGAACAAAGTTCCAAAACTTACTCTTATTTATTTTTATTTAATTGGAATAGAGATATAATCTTCCTACAGTTACATGCAATTACTGAAAATCTCTGCTTGATTAGATGTGTTACAAGTTCATTTTACTTCTCGTAAACTACCTGTTCTCACAAGTTTAGCTTTAAGACAGACATCTGGTCTATCTTAATGTTACCAAACCTGAAAAATCTCAAAAATTTCCAGTGTGAAATCAACTGATGTATTGGAAATGTTAAAAAAACCCCAATCAAACATACAAAACATTAGTGGCACAAAGATAACTAAAGTATCGTTCAGAAGATCCTCTTTCTGAAGGTATTTAGATATTATTTCTAATCAATAAAGTTAATGGTTTATTATCACGATTGTGATGTTCTATCATCACAATGCAGCATAAAATAAATAGATGGCACAAAGCAAAGGCATGAGACCAATACTTCAGTAATAAAACCTGAAGAGGTTACTAAATTACAAAGTTTTACTACGAAACTCTGCAACAATGGCTTTCTTTTTTTGTCAAGAGACCTCTGCAGCAGTGATCAGCACTACTCAAAACAGCAATGAAGATAGCTGAATACATTAAGTGGCACAACCATGTAGCCACTGTGTATAAAAAATAACAGTAAGGGCCTACTTAAGCAACACAGAAATCAGGAAATTCAGAGTTAAGGCTGGAATTGTATCCTTAACTCACCTCATTGTGCCTAGGTATCCTAGCTCAAAGGGTATGTAAGATCATCCAGAGTTCTGTGGCCTCAAATAGAGGACCAAATCATACCTAGGCATAACAGGGAGGCCAAATTTAACATAAGTGCACATAAAAGTGACCACAAAAAAAAAAACCTTTAATATGCATGCATATTAGACACAACTTTATAATTCACCCCCCCCCAAACATACTCATGATTTAACTTTGAATGAGATCTAGTTGTCATTTGGAATTCAACTATAATATCACTGCAAAAGTGGATAAGAGTAAACCGTGAGCATGCACAAACTTCTTATCCCAGCTGTGTTTCTTAATGCAACTTTTAAAACACTTTGCTAGATACAGTTTGAGAGCTGTAGCCTTTTCCATCTAATGTCCATTCCCCCCCCCCCCCAAACAACTAAAATTGAACAGTAACAGATCCATGCTGTAATAGCATCATTTATTTCCCATACCCTATTGTTGTTAGATATTAACAGTTACTTGCTCATAGAGGATTCAGAATGACACTTTAAAACTTCTCTGCAGTAGCATGAATTGTACCAGATCTCTGTAGATGGCAACATTTAAAAGAAGAAAATGTATTGCAAAGGAAGGAGAGGCAGAGACTTTGAGATTTTTTTAGGGCTCCAGTGTCATGTCAGTTCTGAAGATACACATCAATAGACCAATACTCTTAAATGTCATAAAAGTTTTACTAACCCAGAAAACAAATGTATTTGTTTTGAGGTTGCAGCCTACAAATGAACATAAGGTTATTTGACTCATCACTTTAGTAAGAAAAAAAATAAATTCTTGACATCCAGAAAAGATTCTTGAAAGACAACAAAACCCCATCCTCAAGACAGACATATATACACAATAAGAAATGTTTTGATTTTGCTAGGCCACTGCATTTGACTAACAGACAACACTCAAACATTAAAAAGAGATTCTAATTTTGAACTCTTGGCAAGTTACTTTTGAAACACATATTCCATGCCATCAAGTGGCATAACTGGTACTACTATTTTAAAATAGTAAACACTGCTTTCCTTGCTGAAACGAGTTCTTGGGAGTCACTCTAACACACCTTCATTTTTCATTGCAGCAGGTGAAGAAGGGAGAAGATTAGAAAATTCCTACACCCCCACAATGAGGTTTCAGGCTTAACAAAAACAGTAAAATATGAATGCTTCTAAGAAAGCTACAGAACAGACCCTTCCTTGTTAGCCTTTAATTTGCCGGTTCCGTTAGCAAGTCTAACATTATTCAATTTTCTAAAGCACATTATGCAATTCCACCTTAAAGCTCAACAAAGCTCTTCTTAGCTACATACTTTTAAATACAGTGCCATACTTCAAAAAGGGAAGTGGAAAGCAGGGCAGCAAAAACCATGGAGCAAGCAGACAAAGCTTTGAAACTCCTCAGCACCTACAATAGCAGCAATTCTGGGAGAACCTCGTCTACTCACAGGAAATAAGGACAAAATCCCTTGAATGAGGGTTAATCTACCTTCATCTTAAAAAAAACCCCAAACCAAACAAAAACCAACAACCCTCCAGACTCACATCAGAGTAATTTCCTCCTACCACATAATTACCCTTTGAGAGTTATAGCAAGGATTTTCCCAGAGGTTCTTGGCATCAAGGCTACTCTGTAGCCACAGCCTGCTGGTCACTAACAGTAGGTTTGACTACGTAGAAATCACAACTTAAACAATTGTCTATTGGACCTATTAACCTATACAGACATTTGGAAAACTACTGCTGATCACTGTATCACAGGAATGGTTGACACTGTTTGGCAGTACTCAAGAACTGCAGCACAGCAAAAATGAACAAAAGAGTATTAAGAGACCAAGGATAAAGTAATCCACAATAGCAAGAAACAGTGATTATAAAAGAAAGAGATTAAAAACTATTATCTACATAACAGAAGCACATGTATAGAGTAGCCTGGAGAATTACAGACACACCTAATGCATCCATTGTTTTCCACATTTCTATACTTTTAGCTAGAAGTTGGCGGAAACTTCTTTATATCCTGAAACGTACATACAAAACACTTCTGCATTTGAGAGGAAAAAACCCCAAAGAAAAAACAAATCCAAAACCAACAACCAGTCTGTGTGTCAGTCTTCACAGAAAGCCTAATAATTTGCCCTTTAATACGAATGCTTCGTAATTAACACGTGTAGAGTTAAAATTATTGGTTGGACTGTTACATTGATCACTGTTTGAGAAGCAAGTCTTGAACCAGAACTAAAACCATTTATCAAATACTCCTACTATCCTCCACATTACTTTGTCTGGCTCTGTTCCTGCTTGCAAACAACACGCACAGCAGCCTGTCAAAGCTAACACAAAATTTCAATACTGCTCAGTATTTAATAAAAAAAAAAGTAATTACATTAGTAAAAATATTTTTTCCTAGAATTTCTGATTTAAACTCACCTTTCTGATTTAAATCCTTAAAACTTCTATGCAAAAATGGTCTGCAAGCTCTTAAAGGAAAGTATTATCCTAGAGTTATATTGCTCTGGCTGCAGAGCATCAGAAAAACAAGAAATAAAAACTGGACCAAAATAAACATTTATTCCTAGCATTTGTTGAAAGTGGTTTCAAAAAAAATATTGTACTTTTTCTGCTGAGAACATGATGAAGTAATTCTTTATTGCACAGAAGAGTTAATTATTCTTTCAGGAGAGGGCCAACAAGTAAGAGCTTTACTGTGCCATAACGATGATATTTTGACTGACTTGTCAGATCAACACGATTTGTTTTGTTAATAACCTTTTAATACACAGCTCCTATTCTCACAGAATGTTAGTTATGTCACGTTGTAAGAAGTTAGTTATTGTGCACATATTAACAAAAAGTTTATTTTTCAGTATTAATAGGCATCTTTCACGACATACCTAAGAAAAATTCTGAACTCATCATACCTGTTTAGCAAAAAATATAGTATCCAGTCTGGAATCCTGAACAACAGAACCTGCTGGCTCCTCTCCAGGCTGCCACTTGAAGAGGAAAATCAGCCCATGTACTGGCCTAAAAAACAAAATTGATGGGGGGGTGGGAAAAATCACATGTACTAATGAAAAAAATCAAAGCCAGATATATATATACACACACATATATATATATATATATACACTATACAGATATATATATACAATAATTTAACTGTATGTTGGTACAGTTACTCTGTTAATCAAATCTTTCTTAACACAGGAATCTTGCACTGAAATTTTCAGATGTTTTTTCATTAGGCAGAACGTATTTCAGACTTGTTTCCATTTAAACTAAACAATCCCAGTCTGAATTAGCATCTAGTCAGTAACTTTTGTAAGTCAGGACCAGTTTTCCTGGTTACTGTAACTGCTACAATTGCAAAACACGCATTTTAATTTGTTAGTGATAAACAGTGATTAAAACATTTGTCAATCACATATAAAAGCTGGAATTAAAGTTTTGGTAATCCTTTTATGCATAAATGAAATATTCAAAAAGCATCACTCATGAAACTTCATGCTTTGAGATATCTCTCTGAGAATTAAAAAAAAAAAAGAAAAGAATAAAATCCAGTTTTCTCTTCCACTAAAAATCACATCTTGCTTTTCAGACTGTATGCCTTGCATATTAAACAGCTTTTACTGCATATTGCATCTTATTTAATATTCCCATAAACCAAAAAGTTAATTAGTAAAGGAAACAATTCTTACAACATCTACAGCTAAAGCAAAAACTTATTCATCACATCAACCTGAATTTAAGGTCATAGCCACAGAAGATAAACATACTACTGTACTGCAAAGAACCTTTTCCTAAGCTCTGTCCAGAATTCTGAGATGTCTTCTTCAACACTGGGAATTTTTTAAACAGAGGGAATTTAAAAAATCATTCTTTAACTCTTAGCATTTAAGTTACAATACTGTATGCATGCGTGGGAAGGAAGCTGGCCATCATGCAAGACTAGAAAGAAAAACATGTAACAGTATAAGCAAGTAAAGCTGTTACTTTATGAACAAAACAGGTAATATCCCGATGAAGTATTATACAAAGTACAAAGTGGAGGCAGCAAATAAGCCACTTCTCAAGTAACATTTCTACCATTCAGCTGTCACTTGTCAAATGTCCTCAGTCAGACAAAATTCTACAACTACATCTTCTGTACTAATTGCTGTATCTTCTGAAGGATCAATTATTCAAGCATAGTATATCTACACAGTATGGTCTGGGTTAGATGATTTTCCTCTTAAAAAAAAAATAATCTATGTGAACATAGGCAACACTTAATGCATCATGGACAAAACAGCAAAAGAACTGATATTGCCAAATGAGGGCAGAACTCTCCCATATCACATCAGTCACTCAGTTATTACAAGACTATTTGCCTGCACATACATATCAGAGTGGTTCCGCAGGAAAAATATCAAAGATGATACTTGCACTCTGTTATGAAGTAATGAACACACACAATTCATGTCACAGCTCACATCTAGAACAGTGCCTGTCAGAAAGTGCAATTTGATTTTGGCTAAGGACAAAATTCACTTTTTTCTTTTTTGTGCTTTTTAGGCATACCAAACCATAGCATGGAGTCCATAGGGACAAACAAGTTACAGAAGTATGTAAGTACAGCAAGTTATTTTAGGGCAACAGATGCAGTATCATGTTACACGAGGAAGAAGGGAGATAAAGCAAGGAACAGAAGTTTGTAAAAGAATTTGCTGAATAATGCAAGCCAATGACAAAAATCAGTAGAAATCTATTTTCACATTCTAGCTGCTATTAGCACCTCCTCCCAAAAACAGAAACGACAGATTAAGTACCTAGGCATTAATAAAAGGTAATTTATTTGCCACATAATCAATTAAATCAAAATGCTAATGAACTTCTGTGGAAACTGAAGAAAAAAGCTAACAAACCAAACGAATGACAAGAAAAAACAACACAAATCCATAAAAAAAACCCTACTGAGTTTAGTACACATTCTTTCCACAACTTCAGACAAATGTGAATAAAACCCATGTAGATTAGAGTGTCTTACTTCAGTTTTTCAAAGTTCTCTGGTTCCAAACTCCATATTTCTTCAACTTGTGCTCCTCTACAGCCTGAAACAAGGAAAGATACAGGTTTCTTCAACTACTTCATTTAGAAGGGACCCACCCAGTAAAGACTGACACATGGAAGAACTATGGCAACATTTACAACTTTTGTGTCCAGGTTTATGGGAAAACCTATTTACAGGCTTTCATGCATCTTCATCAAAAAACCCCCAAACAAGACAGGTGAAAAGAAATTATTTCAGGAATTTCTCCTATGTATGGTGATGCTGTCTTTGTAACATAGCTTCACTTAAAAAACAAACAGAGAAGATTAATATATTTCTGTTACCTCATGTCATTTGCTTAAGTGAAAAAAAATACTGTTTTTAAAGACATTATCAGCTGGTCCAAAGCAGAATTTAAAACATCTACTGCCAGAGAAAGACCCATGGTAGTAGACTGAAAAATACTGTAAGCAATACATAAACTCAAGCACAATGTTTGTGTAAGACAGAGCCCCTAAAGTTCAGTTACTTAGTATGTGGAAGATTAACCTATTCGACAGAAATGCAAAAGAAGAAGCATGCCTGCACCTGAACTGTGAGAAAAAGACGTGACAAAAATTATAAATGAATGTACGCTAGCATAAAATAATTTTGCTTCTTTGTCCAAAATCCTGCGTAGGCTTTTCTGTCATTATAACCATACAACCACAGCATTGCCAAAGATATTAAACGCAACTCAACAGCAAATATAGTATTCTAAAAGCCAAAGCAGCCCTTTGCAGGCTACCCAGCCTACTGACAAGCACCCCAGCTCGGTCACTGCCCTTTCCCGGAACGCCCTCTCTCCTGGAAGGAGGCTCTGTAACCGAGGCAGCTGGCACCTGACCCAAACATATCCGGCCCTCTGCAAATGCTGGTGCTGCTGTCCCCTACACGGCACGTGCTTATCAATCTCTGCGGCCGAAGCGTACCCTTGCCCTGGGCCACCGCCCCGACACCAGGAACAGCTGTGCGGCGGAGGGGCCTTCCCCACTCCCCTCACCCGAGGGGCTACCCGCGGTGGATACACATGCGGGCTGCCGGGGAGCTTCGGTACTGCGGAGCGGGAAGGTCCAGCTCCTAGGCCGGGAGAACCGCGCAGAGGTCACTAAAGACACGTCCATTCCCCCTCACCCCCGTCTACGGCCGCTCTGCCCGCCTCCACAGCGGCGGGCTTCGCCACACTCCCGCACCCCTGCGGGCAGGCGGGGGCGGACCGCGGCCTGAGCACGTTCTCCCCTCCACCGTGACCCTCGGCCCCTTCCCCGCCCGTCCGGACCGCAGCCAGGCCGCGAGCGGGGTCAGCGCAGCGGGTCCCGCGCCCTCCGCCGGACGCGGCCACCGGGCCGACTTTACACCCGCGCGGAAACAGCCGCGGCCACCGGCGGGGCCGAGGCTTCACAGCCCCCACCGCCTGCCCAGCGGCGCAACCCCAGCGCCCGGAGCCCTCCCCCTTCTCCCTCACCAAAGCCCTTGATGAGCTCCGTGAAGACACCCGGATCGCTCTCCATAAGGCACCACTCGCCGGCGCTGCTCCCGCCCGACATGGCGGCGGCCCGCGCGCTCCCTCAGGCTCGGCGCCGCCGCCGGCCGGTTAAGCTGCGAGGCCGAGGCACGCCGCTCCCTTCCCGGCAGGCCCCGCGCACCACGCCGCTCCTGTCATCTCTATGGTGAGGCGGGGAGGGAACAGGAAGCGGTGGCGGGAACTAGTTCCGGAGCAGCCGCCTGCTGCCGGCGGTGACACGCCTCCGGCCGCGGAGGGCCGCGCCCCTGCCCCGCAGGCTCCGGTCCTCTGTCAGCGGGGGGGCGACGGGTTGCGGAAACCCCCCCCCCCCCGCGCCGCAGCAAGAAGCGGTTCCGGCTCAGCGGCGCAGCAACATCCGGGCACTAGGACGCGGCCGCGGGGGGCGGTGGGCGCGGCCCCATCCGGGTCCCGGGGATGCTGTCAGGGCGCTGGCGGGGCGGGGCTGGGCTGCGGGAGACGCGGAGCCTCGGGCGGCCGGAACGGGACCCGCCCTGCCTGCCTCCCGCGCTTAGAGCCGGTTCCGCCACCGCCCGTCTGCCCTCCCCACCGTCCGGCAGTCGCCTCAGCTGTCTGGGGCCGCGCCGCTGCTCGGCGTCGGAGGCCGCGCTGGCCCCGACAGGCTCAACCCCGCGGCCCCTCCCAGGCCGCGGCCTCCCAGGCAAGTCGCGCCGCCCGGGGGAACGCTGCGGGCGGGGGGAGCGGGCTGGCTCCGGCCGGGTAGCCCGCGGCGTGGGTGTGAGGTCCCGCTCTCTGTGTCAGCCCCGGCGGGGTCGGCGCGGATGTTGAAGGGATCCGGAGAGGCCGCCTCTGTAAATGGCCACCTCCCGCTTGGCACCTGGGCGTTGGAAACCCCGTGAAGGGATTAAAGGGCGTGTCGTTTGGGGTCACTTGTGTTTATCATCGTTATAGAAGCTCTCTGCTAAACTCACACGTTTCCGGTTTTCAACTTCAGGTGCTTTTTCCTCGTAATTTTCTTACATCAGCTAAGATACCTTTTCACTCCAGTCACTACGGTTTTTAAGCACGTAGACTTCTGAGCAAATCCTGTAGTAGAATTTTGTGGGCAAATACAGGGTTCGCATAGTCTGGTATCTCCTGTACTGTCATTGTACGGGGGCTGATTCCATTCTTGCTTGGGGAAATGTTCTCTTAGCGTTCGTGTTTACATAGAGATGTCTATTTTCTGAAGGACGAGGACTTGTCAGAGCAGAGCGGTAGTGCAGGTGTGTTTTGTTACAGTCGTATCTCAGGGTGATCGTTACAGTCTCTCTTGTCAATGAACTAGAAGACACTCTACAGAATTTTTATGTTATCTCTTTATGCCTATACAATTCTTTATACAAAATTTTGAGAGCAGACAGGAAGAATGCAGTTTCTTACAGAACAAAGTGTATATGATTTTGAGGTGTTTGAAGACCATTTGAAGTGTTGTCTTTAAAATGTCAATGTATATATATATTTTTTTTTTTTCCATAAAAGATCTGACTTGGTCAAAGCTTAATTTGATATATTTTTCACTACAAGGTTTGATTCATCACTGTGAACATAGCGGTTAAATTTAAGAACTTAGGTTAGAACCTGTAGTTCTATTAAAGGTTTGTGCTTTTTGTATTTTATTTTTTTTTCATATGTACCTGAAACTTGTACTGTGAGACATTTTATTTCTTAGGAAGACTAGACAGGAATTGTAAAAGTCATAGAATAGAGTAGAGGTTAACTTGCAAAACTTAATCATGTTATGGTACGGTGACATAAAGATACTGCCTTGCCAATCAAGATGTGTGTGTTGTTTCAGACTAGTCAAGGCCATATTTTACTTGTAGATTAATCTGTATGCTGTTTGGAATATAAAATAATTTCCCTTATTTTTTTTTTTTCTCGTTCATTAATAGTGGTGACCGAGCATGAATTTTAACTCATCAGTTTTTGTTATAAAGTACCTCGTCTGTGACTTTCAACGCTTTTCACGTTGCTGTTTGCATTCAAATAGCTCAGAAACTGGAAATGCTTATGGAGCCAGAATATCACTGATAAATCTCCAGGAGTGTTTGGGATTCATGTTCTCTGCTGCAGCTCACCAAATGAAGAGTAGGGTTATAGTAGAGCGTGTGTTAAATTTGTATTTGCATTTATCCCTCTGCGAAGGTGAAAGTTGTCTGTGTTGTACAGGCTTTAAAGGAGCGAATAAGCTTGAGGTCTGGGCAGAGGAGAGGGACTGGTTGGAGGGAGGGAATAGCTTTGGAAACTTGAGAGGTTGGAATAGAAAATGGGAGTTAGAAATGGCTCCCATGATTTCAGTAATTCAACACTGAATAAGTGCTTTCCGAGTAGATCCAGGTGAGGTTTAAATGTGATACTTCTAGTGTGGCTGTTTAGTAGTGAAGTTCTGGGTTTACACCAGCTATTGCAAATTTCCAAGGTAATTTCTTAAATACGAATTTATTTTAAAGAATTTACAATTTGTATTAGGATCTAAAAGATTATGTTGATTTGAAGCTCCTCTTAAATCCCTGAGGCGGCAATAAGCTATTTGAGATAAGTCTGGTTTGTATCCTAGAGTGCTTATCAGAAGGCATTAAAGTTTTTATTGAGGGCTTCAGAAGACTTGTAGGCATTTTTAATGGCAGGAGTACTGCAGGTGTTTCATTCCATTGTGAGATGCTATGTCCCACGTGTGAAAAAACTTTGAGTAAAAATGAAGCTTTACAAAGGTGGAAATGGTAGCGGCATCTGTTGTTGTAGCTCATGGTGTATTCCTAAGAAGGCAGATTAAAGAGCTAAGCTTCAGAATAACTAGAAGTATACATTTATAACTGTCTTTTAAAATAACTCTGGATTTGTGTGAGAATGCAATGGATGCTACCAGCTTTTAAAATCTGGATGTTTATGTCAGAACGCTGTAGGTGCTGGTATGTACTACTTCTCAGTGCATACAAAAGCCTAGTCCATAAAGAAGTAAGCACAAGAATTATCCATGATTAATGTGTGTAAGTTAGGTTTGTTTTATGGTGTAATAGAGGAGTGCAGCAGAATTTTTTTCTCAGATGGTTAAACCCTGATACAATACAATTAACATCGTGCTGCGTATTCACATGTAATGTGAATTACATTGTGAATTACATTGTGAATGTGAAGTAGCAAACTGTTTGCCTTTCAAGATGATACCTTTGATGGAAATACTGATCTTGTGTTATGATACTTTATTTATCCGGTTTGAAATCTAGATTTATTTATATTTTTTTTTGTAATTTCAGAAATGTTATAATTCATTTATGGTTTGTTCCCGTTGTCGGGGTGGTGATGACAATAGTAGTTCAGTTGTATTAGTGACTATAAAGCTAAGTGTGTGAGGACAAGTGAGTCTCTCCATGTGAGAAAGAAAATAAAATGGGCATACCAGATGGAACCTGTGCAGTTAGAAAAATATAGGAAACAACCCTCTAAAAATTTTCCAAGTAGTGCTGGTATTTCTTATTATAATCAGCAAAGTGAGATCACCAGTGGTTTTAACTGAAGGCATGATCCTTCCAGTTCAGTTTAAGTCTCTGTAATCCATAGGTGACTGAAAAGATTTCCCACTAGTCTCATTTTCATGTATTAGGATTTATTGTTACAGAGGTATGAAAGATGCAATAAGAAATTATTCTCAAGATTTCATACATATATAAGGAGATCTTGTTATCTTTGCATGATCCTTTATGCTTTTCGTTCTTATTTTTGCTTCAAGATAATGGTGTTTTTCAGTATCTTTCCAAGTACCAATTTTTTTTCCTCATAAATAAACGAATGGGTGCTGACATGATTTCCAGTTTGTTTGTTTGGGTTTTGCATGTTTGTTGTGAAACATTACCTGCTGCTTAATGAATTGAAATACATGGAGAGAAAATGTATTTAGATGCTATTAAAATGTACTGATAGAGTATTCATGCATTGCAAATACCACCCTTGTTAATTTCAGTGTATTTGCATGCTTCAGATGGCAGGAAAAAGTCGGCTAAATCATGATGTGTATTTAAATTGCTTTGGCAGGAAACAGGCTTAGAGTATTTAAGCACTAAGAAAAGTAGCTGAGCACTGGTGCTCTGAATAGCACAACAATATGTCCAGGTTAATTTTTAACGGAAACCTGCATTTTTAAGCCAGGTATCAGCATATGACTTCTGTTGTTTGGATTCTTGTGGCATATAGATGATAATGGTAGCACGGATGAGTATTTATTATTTATTATTCAGTTCTGGATGCAGACAGCTCATCATTGCAGGATAGTCACAAATGGAGGAAGGGTGTGTTTCTAGTTGCTTGCAGAGAAAAGAAAATTCTGTTTCAAAGAGAAATTAGGGAAGTTGTTTTAAATTGGTGTGTTACTTACCTAAACCAAATGGAAAAAAAACAATCTGTCTACATTAGTGACATTTCTTTGTGCTATGTTATCCTGGTAAGTGAAGCAAAACAACTTTTATCTTCGGTATCCAAACAAGCGTATCAAAAGCAGGTATCTGCAATACTTAAAAATTGGTAAGTGAATTTCTCTGAAATGTCATTTGTGTGTGCTCAGGCTTCGGGGTGTGTGTATTTTAATATCTCTATGCAGTTTGATGGAGATGGATTATTGCTGCTTTTTGTTGTTTGCTTTGTTGTGGTTTTTGGTTTTTTTTTTTTTTTAAATAGGACCTCTTGGTGATATTTAGTGTCTTTTTGTTGTTCGGTGAGAACTGAGAAAATGGAATTTATTGTTGTCACGTTAGTGTTTTGGAGGTAGTGATGATGAAGAATTTTCTTCCTCTTGTCCTGCTGATTTAATTTCCCCTGCATTTATTTCAGTTTAAATGTTATGGCTTGAATTTTACTATGCTAGTGTTCTCCAAGCAAGAGCAGTGTTGTTGATATAAATATTACAACTGAACTCTCTTCCAGCTCAAGAGTCTATAAGTATAAAGACCTGAAAGGCTGTGAATTTTTGTGCTGGTCTTTTTTTTGCCTAACCTCAATTGTTAAAGTACAGAATTTGTTATTTTGTCTGTGTGTTTTCTTGGATATCACTGGAAATAGCAGACTATTTGAGCCTGTACTAAAGATTATTTTTTTTAGCTACTGCCAGTTCTTAAAAAGCTGTTGACTAAGCCTCACTGAAACCCACTGTATTTAAACTCTCCCAAAGTCCTCTGACTAAACAATTTTCAGTATTTTAGTTATTTGTTTTAGTGTCATGTTCCTTAATGTGGTCAGTATTACCAATTCCTCAGCAACGCAGAGTAGGGCAAGGTCTGAGTTTTGAACGATTCAGTATGCAATAGAAAAATCTACCTAAGAAAGTGGTGCAATATATTAGTGGCAAAAGGGCATAACACCAGCCATGTTTCCTTTGTGCCACTTACTGGGGTGAAGTAGTTTCTAAGTTGGTTTTCAGGAAATAAATTTGTCACCATTGTAACTCAGAGATTTTGTTTGTTTCTTTTCCCCTAACTGATAGGTGTTATTGCACACTTAGAGTATATTCTTACTAGATTTACGAAGAAAAAATTACAAGTGTATATATAAAGATAGGGTTCCTTTGCTGAGAAGTGATAAAAGAGCAGAGTCGTCGTGTTTTCAGAATGGTTCTTAACAGACTTTATTCTTTTTTCAACAGAGCTGTTGGAAGCGTAAACAATGGAGGACGAGGAAACCCAAGTGCAACTCCTGAATGAAAAGCAGGTGCCGAACTCTGAGAGCGGTTATGTGTGGCATGTCACCGACGTGAATCGACTGCAACGTTTCTTGTGTTTTGGTTCAGAAGGTGGTACTTATTCCATCAAGGAGCAGAAGCTGGGCTTTGAAAATGCAGAAGCTTTAGTAAGACTGATTGAAGAGGGTAGAGGTTGTGAAGTTGTTCAAGAAATAAAGACATTTAGTCAAGAAGGCAGAGCAGCGAAACAGGAGCCTCTGCTTTTTGCACTTGCAATTTGCTCGCAGTGTTCCGATGCAAAAACAAAACAAGCGGCATTTAAAGCTGTTCCCGAGGTGTGTTGCGTACCAACCCATCTCTTTACTTTCATCCAATTTAAAAAAGATCTGAAGGAGGGCATGAAATGTGGCATGTGGGGCCGTGCGCTGAGGAAAGCTGTTGCAGATTGGTACAATGGAAAGAATGGCATGGCTGTTGCTTTAGCAGTTACAAAATATAAACAAAGAAGTGGTTGGTCTCATAAAGATCTTCTGAGGTTGTCCCACCTAAAACCTGCCAGTGAAGGTAATAAATTTTTATTTACCTGGAAATACTGTGTTTTAAACCTTTTATGATTTCTGTGGAACTACTTTGGAAACCCGAGTACCATTGTAGACTGGTGATTTCTTAGCGATGGTATCCTGTAAATTGCACCTTAGAAACACCATTTGTCTGGTGTAAATTGACCTGGTTATCTTCAAGGTAAACAGACTTTGTTCTTCCTTCTGTGAAGAGAAGATTAAATAATACGATTCCTTGATTTTGTTCCTGTTTGCTTACAGATGATGAAGTAACACTTTTTCATTATTTGGGAAGATCTGATGACTTCAGATTATTTTAGGCTCCATATTCTAAGGAGAATAATACAGTAATTAAAACTACTGTTCAAAGTTGTCTCTGGCTGACCTTTTTTATAGTTGGTTGGCTGGTCTGAGAATGAAACTTGCTAACTCATTTGCTTGCTAGAATGATTAAATGTCAGTATAAAGAGGGTAATCCTACTTGAAAAATATCTTTCTTTTCACCAGGAATTGCTATAGTCACTAAATATATTACCAAAGGGTGGAAAGATGTCCAAGAGGCTTATAAAGACAAAGCAGTTTCTGCTGAGACTGAAAAACTCTTAAAGTATCTGGAAGCTGTGGAAAAAGTAAAACGCACAAAAGATGAATTGGAAGTTACTCATTTAATAGAGGAATATGGTCTGGCTAGGGAGCATCTCCTGACAAACCACCTGAAGTCTAAAGAGGTAGGTAAACTTCCTTAGCTCTGTATCCTTTGTAGAGGAACGCTTTTCAGAGTCTAAAGTCTAGATTTCCATAAAAAATAGCCCTTATGCTGTTTTTCAAGTTATTTACCCAAGTAGCTGATTTAAAATAATGCAGATTTTCATATCATTTGTACGTTTATTTTAAAATACACTTATTTAATATATAGATGTCAGTTCTTGTAGTTTGTGAATCTCATCTTTTTTTCCCTTCTCTTTCTTTGCTAATAGGTTTGGAAGGCATTGCTGAAGGAGATGTCCATTTCTGTATTGTTGAGAAATTTAGGAAAGCTAACAGCAAATTCAGTGCTTGAACCACGAAGTTCAGAAGTGGCAATAGTATGTGAAAGACTGAGAAATGAGAAACTGCTGAAAAAGGTAAAAACTGTTTCATAGACGGCGCCAACATTTGTGGGTTGTAATCTCTTACTAAAGTTTATTTTTTCAGTCAGCCTCTTTCCAAAGCAAAAGGGATGTTTATTGGAGGAAATGTGTAGTTATACCTGCACCTTCACTTTAAAACTTGTATTCATCATTTCTCATTTGATTCCCGGCCTCCCCGCCCCTGTCATTTCTGAAACTTTTCTACAAATTAATGATATTGACAGCTAGAATCTTCTCTTAAATCAGGCCTGTGGCAAGGTTTGCCAGTTGGGTTCATCCATTGCTTCTGAGCCTTGCGATTTAAAATCAGCAATACCAGCTTAGAAAGTGCGCGGATGTCACTTGGGTAGGATCCTAGGAAGCGAATGAGGAAACTAGAATAGCAGCTGAGAGGAAAACTAAGATGGATCAAGGAGTTTTTCTCCTTTCAGATTCCTTTACTATCCATCAAAGGAGTAAGAAAACAAGAGCGGAAAAAAGAGTTCCCCAAAGGTAGAACAAACTTTTCAGGAATTAAATGGGACATAGTAAAAGCCAGTTGTCTTCTCTAATATATTTGCGAGTTGAGGAGAGCAAAATCAGGACACTTAACTTCTTCAAGACCATTGTTGAATTTGGAACAACAACAATATGTGCTTTTTTTCCCCTCCCACTGCTCTTCCCTTTCTTTTCCTCTTCAATCATGCATAGTTATTGAGGCACTGGAGAAGGGTTGGCACAATACCTTGATGGAAGAAAGACAATGGACAGGCATTCAGATTTGCTAAGGTTTGCTGCTGGTAGGGATTACTGATCGAAGCTCTCCTTGAGGAAAAAAAGAAATTTTGGACTGTTTTCCTCTAGTAAGAGGAAAGTGAGTACTGTATTCAGAAAATAGTTTCTTTGTCTAGTTTTACTGTACCTGATGCAAAACTCGTCTTAAGTTTGGTCTTTCCTAACTCAACTACTTCCCACTCAGAAGGACAGGGACTTTCTCCTACTTTAAGCCTGTGATAGAAAATAGCACTGGATAATCATAGATAGAGCTGTGAAATTTCACCAAAATTCTGGTGATGGTATAGATAACGTTGGGAATTCATCAGAGGGTTCTGGAAAGGGAAAATGAGGTCCCTTACCAGTAACTGACAAGTATCAGTTGGTACAACAGCTGTGCAAAGACTGCATGAACTCTTTGAATTTAAGTAATGTAAAGTAACAATATACTAAGTTAGACATGTTTGTAGTGGGATCTTACTTGTAGTTTTAGTTAGTTCCTATTGTATTTTTAACCATTGGTTTCTCTTACCTGCAGGGCAGAATACATCCATTCCATATTTTAGTTGCATTAGAAACCTATAAAGCTGGACATGGAAGCAGAGGGAAGCTTTGGTGGCGTCCTGACGAAGATATTTTAGAAGCTTTAGATGCTTCGTTTTACAAAACTTTCAAGGTAAATACAGTTCTTAGATTTGTTAAGCTTTTTAAGAGTTCTCTGTTTTCTGAAAGCTTCTAAAATGATCAATGAAAGTTTGTTAGGTGGATAATTATTTTGAAACTTTATAATAAAAATCTTAGGAATTGGGATTTTATTACACAAAGAATCGAAACTTCATGATCTATAGAACTTTTTGCAACATTATTGTCCTAACATTAACCCATAATGAATTGGGGGGAAAAAAAAAAAAAGCAAGCCCCACTTCTGGGGTTGAAAGCAGAAGGAAGAGCAAATTAATATATGTGTGCCTATTTTTTTTTTAATTATTTTTTCTTTTTCATTTAGGCAATTGAACCAACAGGAAAACGCTTCTTACTTGCAGTTGATGTCAGTGCATCAATGACACAAAAGGTCTTGGGCAGCGTGCTCAATGCTAGCACAGTTGCAGCAGCAATGTGTATGGTGAGGCATTCAACTTCTTTTATTTATAACTATTTGCAGCTTGACGTGGTCTCTTGATACAAAGGTCCTCTAAAGCTGGTTAGAAATCAGAAGGAAACTTATATATAATATTTTTGCAGTACAGATGTGACCTTGTGCCTCACCAGCAGACCAGATGCTTGAAGACACTGGCAACCAAATTCAGAAGGATCAAATGTGGAAGGAAAATTGTGGTTTCCATTATAAGTCAGAGTGGTCAAGGCTGCTTCAATTAAGAAATTTCAGCATAATTCTTATATGCACTTGAGTCGTCAATATGGCTTTTGTAACACAATCACTTTCCCCTCCATTTGATATTCTAAAGCTTTTTCTGTATTTCTGTCAGCGAGGAGTTGAACTTCTGTTGGTGTTCAAACATGTTGAGTGTTTCATGTCAGAGGTAGTGTAGTTTAAAGCATTAGCACGTATGAGGAGCCATGGTGGCCTAAATACAAATGACTGTGTCATGTTGTGTCTTTGGTGGGGAATGCCTTGATTCCAACATTAAAAATTCTGTGGAATATAACTGAATTAGTTTTGTCTTCTTCTTTCTTAGGTTGTAGCACGTACTGAGAAGGATTCCCATATTGTTGCCTTTTCGCACGAAATCGTCCCTTGCCCAGTGACAGCTGATATGACTTTACCTCAAGTATTAGTGAAAATGTATGAAGTATGTAAAAAAAAAAATAAAATAAAAAAATAAAAACAGTTGTTGCTACTGTCAGAGTTTAGAAGTCTCAGCACTTACATTGTATTTCATTTGTAATCACTTCTAGTACTGTGTTTAGTCTGTGTTTGTATAGTAGAACACGGATGGTTTTTTTTGTCTCCCTTTTTAGAGAAAGTCCTGCAAATGTCATTATTTCAACTGCCAGATAGTAAACGTTGCAGTTTAGAGTGGCAGTGTTAGGTCACAATGAGTAAGTTTGAAAAGAATATTAAAAAAATAACACCTGGAAAAAGCTGAAGTGAGGTAAAAAAGTGAACTCTTAAACAATAAAGAAGCCTCCATGTGTGATAAAACATAAAGCTTATATAAAGTAATTTTTCCATGGTTTGCTAATTTCAGTATTAATGTGTATTCAGTATTAATGTGTTCCATGTTTTTTCTTTTAAGATTCCAATGGGTACCACTGATTGTTCCCTTCCAATGATATGGGCTCAAAAAACTCAGACGGCAGCTGATGTCTTCATAGTATTTACTGATAACGAGACCTTTGCTGGAAATACTCCTCCTGCATCAGCTCTTAGAGAGTACAGAGAGGTGAATATGCTTCTAACTGTTTATAATTCATGAATACAGTACAAAATAAATACCAGTTCTAAAAATGTTTTAGAGACTGAACTGGTTGTGGCTTTTTTCAGAAAATAATTATATATTGTTAAACCCATATATTCTACAGTTAGTCAGAATTAGTGCACATATTGCACTAATTGGGCATATTTAAAACTACTGAATTGCTGAAGGGATTAGTAATTATCCTGCCTTGCTTGGTGTGCTGCAGTGTCAATGAAAATTTGTTTGATATTCAGGGAATATATGAATTTCTGCATTCTACATATAGTTGCTTGAATAAGTTGTTTGGTTTTGGTTTTTTTATAGCTCTTACAGAATGAAATTCAGTTCTCAGAATTAAGTTTAATGTGTGCAGTAGATACTGCAAAGTTTAAATGAAGTAATGAAGCTAAGCCTGTAGGGAAGGCGTCAGTAAGATGATGTGATAGTATCTTGTGAAGATATCTCATTATGTTTTAGAGGCACTGCTTTAAGCTGTGCAGCCTTGTAATTTTAAAATAGAACTTAGAAACCAAATACATTCATATTAGAAACTCAGGGGAAAAAAAAAAGCTTTAAAGGGACTATTTTTTTAAACTACAAAAAATACTTTTGGGCAAGCATGTGTGTATGGATGTTTATCTTCATATCATGTCCACCCAGTTGAAATTAATACCAAAAATCTTTAACTTTCCCTTCTTTTTTTTTTTTTCCTAGTTTTCTTAGTTGAGATTAGCTCCCATTCCAAAATTTGTTCTTAAAGAGTTCTTGTACTCTGGCCTTCATGACACTTGCTTTGCTTTACCTTACAGGTTACTAACATGCAAATTCATCTCATTTAGCAGAATTGTCCAGGCCACAGTTGTATTTGCTCAACCAGCATTTGGAAATCCTTGCTTTAGACAAATACATGCTCTTTTAATCATATTAAGTGTTTTGAAAGTTATTATTGGAAGTTTTCTCTTAGAATGAGCTGCAGAATAGCAAATGCAATGTTTGCTAACATACCTTCTTGTAATAATTTCCATTTATTTAAATACATATACTGTAGGTTAAGTACAGTGTTAACAGGCAGTCTGCAATTCTGGTTATGGCATATCTAATTTTGATCACTGTGCCTATTCAGACAGCAGCTTATGCAAGCAAGCTAGCAAGATTTGGCCCTCTGATGCATTTCAGTTGTTGCATATGTGTGTTCTGATTGATTTTTTTTTTTTTCTTTATTTTTCCCCCCCTCTAGAAAATGGGCATTCCTGCAAAATTGATTGTTTGTGGAATGACCTCAAATGGCTTTACCATCGCAGATCCAGACGACAGAGGCATGTTGGATATATGTGGCTTTGATACAGGAGCTTTGGATGTTATTCGAAACTTCACTTTGGATTTGATTTAATTTTTAGGCATCTGCTCTTCCCAGTGGGTCCATTGCTGGCAACAGACTTCACCCTGGGAACTCCCAGCCAAATATACTTTATTAGAATATGGCACATGATACGTATCAGAATGTTACCTGGTTGTGAAGGGAAAACAAGAAAAGCAGATGAAAAATCTCTTTTCTCTTTTTTTCCTCTTGCACACAATTTAAAATAACAATGGGAAGATTGCTAAAAGCAGCTACAGGGTTACACAATATGTAATTTAATTTCATTTATAATAGTTTAGTTTACGAATACTGAGAGACTTTTAATTCTCCCCCCCCACGTTGCTGTGGAATGCTTGTTTGCAAGAATAAATTGATGAATTAGTTTTAGGATGGGGCAGGAATAAGAAGTGGGTGTAGTATTTTTAATAATGTCAGTTTAACAGCAACTTTGAGAGGGATTTTTCTTTGGGCTTTTTTTAACCTTTGTATTTTAAGCAAACTACTAAGGTTCAACATTATCCATTGTTACACTTAAATCTACAAAATAAGTATTTTCTGGCTTGTTTGAGACCATGTGACTGTGATGCAGTATAAAAGTTACCCAGTGAAATTTCATACTGATAAAACTGAGAGTGGAAAAGCTCATGTTAATCTTTTTCTATTTAGATTATCCTGTGGTTTTCAGGAGCAAAGTGTAATTCTCAATTAGATAAATTGGGCAATTTCTATACAATGCAGTTTCAGAAGTGCTATTTTAGAATTAATACACTTGACTAGAAGTTCTATAAACTGTTTTTAGTAGAAAAACACCTTGGAAATGGCTGGGAAGCCACATCCAGTCCATGTTGTGCATCAGCACGGTTTCAGTGAGGAAGATCAGCAAGTACATGTGGTGTCTTGTCCTGCACTTGAAAGCTGAGGGGTAACAACCAGAAACAAAAAGCTACATTTTATTGGAAAGAATCTTGTTCAAGGATACAGAAACAATCTTCCTAACAGGAGCTTATTTAATTTATAAAAATCTTTTTGTAGGTTAACACTACTTCTGATTTTGTAAATTAATTCAAGCTAACATTTTTCAAAACTACCTCCAGTTTATAGGGACCAATACTTAAAAACTTTATGAAATGTACAGTTGCCTCTTCTGTGTTCTCAAAATCTTGTTTAGGAAGTGATTGAAACTGGATTTTTATTTTTCTTTTTTTATTTTTTTTTTTTTTAGTCTGATAGGAAGAGTGTGATTAAATAAGAAAGCTAGTGAATACCTTATCACTTAGGAACAGGAGTTGATAGCAGTTCATGTGTGTATATATATTTAATTCTCTGTGTATGTTTATGTATATATATGTGTACAGGGGGGAAGTTAAAAGATCTCTTTATTAGATCACAGTCTTAGAAGATGGGAAAGGTGTTTTTTGGTGGTTTTTTTTTGTTTTGGTTTGGGTTTTTGTTGTTTGGGTTGGTTGTTTGGGGTTTTTTTAAGTGATGCTTTTACAACTTCCCCTAAGATATATGCATGTCAGCCTCTTCTTTGCTAATTCTAGCTGTTTTAAACAGTGAATTTGACATAAAGTTGAAAATATGATTTATAAAAATGACCCTGTTGGGGGTTGTGGGACATGTAAGACCATATTTTTCTGCCTAAACCCCAAGCTTTTAAATGTAAAATTCCAGTTCATATTATACTTTTTGATACTTTTCATTATGCCTCATACATACTGATTTATCATTCAAAGCTCGCATCCTATAGGATGGGTATCTCTTTTGGTGCTAAAATGTGAGGTTACATGTTGCTGAAGTATTTTGCTACATACTTACACTTACCGTAATGAATAAAATGAAACAATGAGGGAAGCCTTTTCTGACATAAAACCGTGGCTTAAAGAACTGATGGTAGGAATGTTACTTTTCAGTGCACATGAATGTAGTTACCTCTGAATTATCGCTGCCCTTACAATACAGCTCTTGAGAGAATGCTTGAAGAATACAGAGCTGCTACCAGCAGATGTCAGGTGACATCTAGAGAAAACAAGTGTTCCTACAAAAGCCAAGACACAGCACTTTGAGTGTGAACATCACCCGTTTCTTACGAAAAATTTCTTAGGCTTTTAGTCTTTCTAAATAGACACCATGAGTATGGGGAGTAAACTCATTTTCTCACTACATGTTAATAATTATTTTAAGTAAATGCACTGATGTTTTGGGGTTGGTTTTAGTAGTAATGTGTTTTAAATTACAGAGTAGTCAAACATCTGGTTAGATGTTTCCTGCTAAGCTAGAGATGTTGAAAATAACTGATAGATAAGTATCTTTTGCAAGGTTTTTTTTCTCATTTGAAGTAGTATTTGTGAAATAATAGGAAATAGCTTGGGCTAAACATAAAATAAAAAGTTAAACAGGCATTTCAAGTAACTTTGTGCAGTTAATTGCATAAATTTACTGCAAGTAAAAGATTAGGCTAGTTACTAACAAGTTGAATGAACAGTTATAGTAGTGTTGCATCTTTGAAAGCAGTTCAGTTTAAAATACAATTCCTTAAGCTAGAGTGTAAGTGAAGATGAACTTTTCAGTAGAACTCATAGAAAATGTAGCTCCCTGTATCTATTGACACTGGATAGCTATGCACCATGTTAAGGATAGCCATCCATGCTGGAGTAGATGGTACGCTCCTAAATATTTACTGTACCTCTGTACTAAAAAAGTCTTGTTAGAATATTCAAAGTGGTTTAGTTACCCAATGTAAAACTAGCAGCAACGAGATCATACTGTCATCTGCTCCTCTAAGATTTTCACAGGGAGGGGGAACTGAAGTAAATGCTGACAGCTGAAACTTTATAGTGTGTTGACCTTTGTTTCTACAGCTTTCTGTCTGGTTTTGTTATTATCTTACAGTAAGGGGCATAGAAGAATTATGCTGCATATTCCTTTTCCATAGACTGGATTCTTTTTATTTGGCCATCTACTAAATTTGGGGGACAGCGTGACTCATTTGCCATACCATAAATTTGTCCTGCTGTTAGTCTTTATTAAACTGATGGTTTCCAAAATAATATCTGGATGTATAAAGAGGCAATAATTACTTTGATATTAAAAAAAAAAAAAAGTGAGCTAAGACAAAGTGTTAAGCTTAAGCATTAGTTCAGTATACAATAAATAACCTCACCAAAGAGGAGACACTGACTCCTTCAAGTTAATGGTTGTTTGCATTGGAGGAACACTTTGACTAACAAAACAAAAATGGGGCTATAATAGTGCACTGCAGTTTACTGGAAAGAATTGAACAGAGACAAGTTTAAAGATAGCTTATTTTATTCAAAACATTAATTAAAAAAAAAAAAAGTCATCTAAATGCAGAGTGCAACTGCAGACTGGGTGGATGCAGGGTTCCTGGTATCTAACAGAATTAATAGGCTTTCAGTTTGAACTGCCAATTCACTGTGACCCCCCCTTAACAGTTCTTAAGTATTAGACTGTTATGTCTAAGAGTATAACGTTCAGGCACTTGAGCTTTAAGAAAGAAGAAAAGGATTGCAATGGTTGGAAGCATAGCAGAGGTAAAACATTTTTCTCTAATGAAGGGCTGTAATTAATGAACATCAAAGGTTGGGCTTCTTCATGGAAGGGATGCAGTCAATGTGGAGAGCGCTGAAGGCACCTGCAATGCATATATCAGCATTGTGTAATAATTTGATGACAGGCAACAATTTTGCCAAGAAACAGAATTTTGTGTTAGACATTTTAAGCCTTTAGCAAGGAAGATGAAAGTTTGGGATGCTTGTAGAATTAGGTCACAAGCAAAGTATCAGGTCACTACCTGTATCCCTGTGTGTTTAGATAAGAGATTTCTACAAGTAGGTGTAGATCTGAAGCCAGCAGGGCCAGTGTAAGTAGCCCTTAATAAGAGCCACTAATAACTGCCCCTAAAATACCTTGCTGCTTAAAACCACTGTTAAACCTGTGTATTAAAACAGAAATCATGAAGGGATGTGTATGTGTTGTTTTTAATTATCATTTAATTGGAGCCTATAAATGGGTATGGCTTTAAAAGGCTGTCCAACGAAGTATGTATTCTTGCTTAAAAAAAGACACCAGCAGTTGTGGAAATGTATTTTAATAATGGCTTTGCCTGTGAAAACACTACAAAAATACTTTTCTCCATTGGAAACTGCTGTGCTGCTTAATCACATATGTAATTCCTGGCCACCATACCAGAAGCATTAGCATTAGGTCTGTATTGCTTTGCCCTTCCTTTTCTCTGTTAATGTTGGCTTTTTTCTCCCTTCTCATTTCCGTGTCACCTCAGGGCTATACTTGAATCCTTCCCATAAAAGCTCTCATCCATTCTGGGGTTTTTGACTCTGTCCTCTCTTCCTGCTGTCACTGAGCTTGGTAGCTTAACTAAATAACTTAGACCAGAACTCATGTCATAGTATTTATCTTAATCTTAAAAAATGGGATACTTTTTTTTTATTTTTTTCTTTCCTGTGGTTATATAAATCTCTTATAAAACATCTACTTTGCTGTATCTATCAGATTTTTTGTAAAACTTTGTGTAAAAATCAGTGGCAAAAGTATACTTTGTTTAGAAAAATCAACATCTGCCTGTGAATGGCTTTATTTTTATAAAGTAACAGCTTAAAATTGGCTTTCCACTGTTAAATATTATCAGGCTGCTGTTACATGCAGAATTAGGGAAACATTTAAATAAATATTCTGGATAAATGGGCAGCTTCTTTGCAGTATTGAGGAGAGAGAATCTTCAAGAATAGGATGTAGAAGTAAATCTAGGCAAAGAATCATTTGTCTTGCTTTTAATCTTTTTTTTTTTTAAGCATTTCATCAGTTTATAGGTTTATTTTGCTGTTCACAGTGGTTTGCGGTGGACAAATACGCTGTAAGCAAGCTGTTTGACTTGATTGCTGGAATGGTATAGATTTCATCTTGCTGTGATAAAGTATAATCTACAACATTGCTGAGTAGGAGGTAGGAGAGGAAAGGTAAAACACTAGGACGGTCTATTATTACGTGCTGCTCTAAGAGCTAAGATTGAAGATTAGCTAATTTCAGCAGAAGGTCTGGTCACGTGTGCTTACATTTGGATTTATAATTTTGATACTGTATAGTGTGGTTTCTTTAGGTATTTCTACATTCTGAATTTAAGTTTAAATATATATATTTGCATATATATATGTGGTATGTTGAGAACTTTTACAAATGCTTCTTTAACAAATAATGAATATAAATAGCTGTTTTCCTGATGTTACCAGCTCTTAGAGTTAAGCACAACTAGTTACAAATAAAATGCCTATTGCATTCTCCCATAAAAGTGCAGTTCTACTCTTTAAAAATAATTCTGTATCAAGGAGCAACGATGGACACATTCACAGCTCTGTCTGCTTATCAAGTGAAATAACTTGATGTTCGTTTCCAGCTTCTCCTGCTTCTTAGGAGCATGGAACTTAAGCTGGATGTGAGCAGGTGTGTCTCAAGTATCAGTGCAGAATGTTTTAGTGGATGATTTTTAACACTCAGAGTCCAGGGCAAGCAATATTTTAAGATAAAGAGCTTTGTTCTGGGGACAGCACTAAGCAAAAAATACTGAAATTTTTAATGACTTTTTTTTTTCTTTCATAGAGTAGAACCACACTTTAACTGCCATATCATGTTTAAATAGCTTCAAAATAACATCATTGTGCCATCCAACAATGAAGGCACTGCTTTGCTGCTACTTGCTATTGGAATTATACAAAATTAATGAGAAACTATTTGGATGGGGAGCCTTAATATGGTTATAAAGAAATATAATTAACCCTTTGAGTGCCTTAAGATATATCTTGTGTAATAAACGGGCACTCACTTGGATCTGCAGGCGTACAGCATGTGTTCTTAACAGTTCAAACAGAATATTGCCTTAAGTGACAATGCCCTGGGATTTCTGAAACTTACAAACTCAAAGGGTTATTTTAGACTACTGTTTTGGCACTTTTTTAAACAGGGAACAAAATTTGAAGGTCTGTGAAAAATTCCACGCTATTACTATTTTTAAATGATGGATTTACCAGCTTTCGGGTGCAAAATTACCATTAATACTCTGAGAAAACATAATTTGCCTAAGAATTCTACAGTGAGAAAAGGAATACTTGGCTACCACTGGATGTGCAACATGAATTGCTTTATTAAATGTAAATTTAGGGAGAGATGCACATTTCTGTGTGTTTACCTTGATGAGTGCGTCCCTTTAATAAGGCAGTGATGAAACTAACAAAATACAGTAAAATGCAATAAAAATACAGTGAGGTTACTGTGTTTAATTAGCTCATTACACATTAAAGATGCACAGTGCAGGCAGCTCGATACTGAAGACTTTCTACATGATGCAGTTTCAACTTATTTCAAACCCGCATCACAAAAATGAAGCTCTCAGATTTTACTCTTCCAGTCCTAGTTACCTTGAGTTGAAGATAAAAGTGATGCTTTTTTCCCCTTGAGGGGGGAAAAAGTTGTTTAGATGCATGCAGTGCTGAAAGCAATGGAAATAACAGGAGTTTGATTCACAGGGAGTAAAAATCAATTGCCTAACATTTTTATTCTAAGCTGTGCACCTTTAGTAGTGTAATGGTCCTTTTTACTGAAGAATGGGATATCATTTTCTACTTGGATATGAACTCTCTTGATATAACCAAGAGTCTTGGCATTGCCTGGTCTGGCTTTGGATGTACATTGTACTGAAACTATTGAACTTTAGACATTTCTTTTAGACATTTAACTACAAGTTAAAAACGTTAGTAAACTGCATTCTGACTGTAGAATTTAAGTACTAAATAAACTCTATGCATATTAGACCCATTTTACTTGGCCTTAAGTTTCATCGTAACGTTGGATTGAACATTGTAGCTGCATCATTTAGTGACAGTGAGTTCTTTGGCTCCCCTAGAAGGATATTTCTGAATGACACTGTATAAACTGATACTTCCATAGTGCAGATTAAAGACGAAGGCAATAACCTAGCCCTCTAAAGCTGCAAGAATCTTTATTCCCTTTTCTGTAACAAGAGACATAAAATTTTGTAGCTAGGTGATCAGGCACTTGAAATGCAAGAAGCAGCATCACTACAAACTTGTTTTGCTTCCTGCTGCCTTCAGGATTATAGTTTGACATTCAGCTAAGAACTAAATTGAAAGCAACCACTAAATTAAACTGACTTTTCACTGTAAATGTTGGACAAAGCTAGAAAGCAAACTCATACACAGGAAAAAAAACTACAGGATTCTTCTTGTACAGTCTATACTTCTCCAAAGCATAGCATCAGGATTTAATGGCAATGAATGACATCACTATCTTACACTTAGAGCCACAAGAGTTACAGATACTTTTTTTTATCACAATTTGTTTGTGGTAAAGCTGATGCAAGGACACCAAGTAATTTTCAAGTCCAGAAAATGTGTCTGAGAATGACCTATGATTCAGAAATCCATGGCTTGAAGTTGTTGAGTCCAGCTGACACAGTGTATCTTTGATCTTCTGACTTGTCTGAAATTCCACTTATACAATGGAAGACTAAGCTAAGCCAGATGGCTGCTCACAATTTGCTTGACATTGATGAACTAAGGGAAGCAGTTTGCCTTCCTCGTGAAGCCTCTGAATATCTGTAGCACCTCCAACAAAAGTCCCATTGACAAACACTCTTGGGACCTATCAAGAAAATGAAAATTACATCAGTTACTTCTTCGAAAAAGAGATGATAATCTAAGCAAGCCCAGGTGGACTCTAGTATACACACAATAGTTATTTTTATTTATTTATAATTATACATATATTTTATATAATTATATATATTGTATATTTAATATTACTGCACAACTCTCATGTTTCCGTAATATTTACAGAGATGGGGAAACTTTGTTCGTGTTCTCCTTAAAACTGGGATAAAGTCACTGTAGGGGAAATTTTAATAAAACAGACTGAAGTGAGACTATAAAATTAAAAGAATACAAGGTAAGTTAAACACAATGTATTAAATACAGAAATGAAAACTGACTTTGATACTTCAGTTATCCTAGTGGCAGTTTGGAAAAAATGACCTCAGAGGAGTAGCCAGAGGGTCTCAAGAGGAAGACATGGTACAGAACCCTGCTGCAGTACCTTGACTTTAATTTAGGATCCTTTATCCCATGTTACTTGTCTCAAAAAAAAATTAAGAACTCGATATAGTCATAACCCATGAGGAATGCATGTAGCTTAAGTTCTTACTTTGCTTGTTACATATAAGAATATATACTCACTGTTCTCCCACCGGTCATCTGTTCAAGAATGTCTTGAAACTGACTGCCATTTGTATTCATGTCCAGTTCCACAGCTGTATAACTTACATTCATACCCTCAAAAACTTGTTTTGCCATTTTGCTGTAGACACATGTTGTTTTAGAGAAAATCACTACACAGTTTTCTGAAATAGTCTCCTGTATGTTCAAAAGAATGTTCAAGTCAGTGCGCTTTGTTTTGAAGTCAGTGTATTTTAAACAGTATTGAACAGCCATACAGAACTTAAAAATCTGCTCTTATGGTAACAAATACAGGGAAATTATTCTTTGTAAAAGGCTTTCTGAGGTATTTTTAACAGGGATAACAGGACTTCCTGGACATGCTACAGCAACAGCTGGCGGCTGCTGAAGAACCTTCCAAAGCACTGTACTTTATTCTCAGTTTTTAAGGTGAAGTAAAAAGCTAGTTTAGCTTCTAAATTTTTCCTACTTCTAACCTAGAGCCACAAGAGTCTTAAGGCAAGAAATGAACTACTTTTCTATTTAAAAAAAAAAAAAAGGGGGGGGGGGGGGTCCAGAACACTGATCCCTACCCCGGCCCCTGCCAGGGAAGTATCACACCCTGCACGGGGGTGGCAACCCCCCCCCGGTG